>BLAZ01000850.1:2004124-2006624 GCA_014633955.1 Acropora tenuis
ATTACTATTACCATAATTATTATTTTCATGATCAAGTTAGTTGACAGGTAGTCATTGAGCATGTTCCTCAATATTCTGGCCTACAGAAAGTCATCCAATTTATTAATAACCAACTGATATTATTATTTCAACATACACATTATTGTACATAGGTCTGGGAGATATTTTAGCAAACAATTATTACGAATCAACTAGTACAATGTGGATAAATTCTTAACACCTGAATTTCAATGGACCCTTTTAGCTTGCATGTTTCGTTCTCCCCGTTTCAGACCCCATGATGTTCAAATCAGAATTTTCCTTTGGTCTTTTACACAGTTAGGTTAACATTTGCACATGAAGAAGACAACATTTGAAAGAAACTATTCCCAGGAGTAGCATCAAATGGAGTGAAATGGGAAAACAAAGACGCACAAGCTAAAATGGCCCATTTGACCCACAAAACATGTAAAATTTTACTGTCAATAGGACAACATTACATTTCATAGACAGGGTTCTCGTTAAGTGCCAGTAGCCAGCTAAAAAACCAGCTACCTTGAGTGTTGAGCCACCTACTTTTCTGTGAAATAAAGGTAGGTGAGAAAGATACTGACTGCCAAGCTGCCTACTTTTACATCCTAGCCATCTACTTCAAAACTTAACGAGAACCCTGCATAGGAATGTACCTCAGAAGGATCTGTCAGTTTGTTGAGTACTTTCTTCTCCAAACGGTCTTCTTTCTTTATTGCTTTTGACCAATTATTCTTAAAAGCCTACAGAAGAAACGTGTCATAGTTTAATTTAGCAAAACTCCAGACTAAGTTAAAAAAAATTTTTTTTTTCAGAAAAATCTCTGCTTACTTTCTCTGGTTTTGTTAACTTTGGCGTTACGAATAGCTGTGGCTTTGACTTCTGGTCTTTTACAAACCTAAGGATATGATCAGTAGATTATAAAACAGAGATTTCTGACGATTATTGTTCTAGGGCAGCATAGCCATGTGGCAAACATTAACATACAAGTCTGGTTGATTTTTCCTAGTCAACAAGTGAACTGTAACTTGGATTATACCTTTGTTTGTGTGCAGGTGTTGAATAGAAAAAAACTTAATAATAATAATAATATTAATAATTTATTAATGCACACTGCCATCAGTTCAAGTCACAAAATCATCTTTCTAAATCTGCCTTGTATAACTTTCGGGACATGCAAGATAGCCACTAATACAGTTCTTTAAACATGGAGTTAGCACATGCTTGAGTAAGGGTTCACCTACTTGGCAGTGGAATCTAGTTGTCCTAGGGCTGATGCCAATGAACAGGGATCAACAGTGAACTGGCACACAACCACTGAATGAAAAAATCCAACACAGATAAATCCTGGGATGCTAGAAGCACATGAGGCTCCATTAGGCAGTACTGATTGCAACAAACTGGGCTGAACGGCTGGTATTTTGTCTAAAATCTGCAATGACTGCAATGTTCCATACTTTATGTTCCACAGCATGATGGTATCTAACAGAAAAAGAAGGAAGACAATCTGGATTAAAAAAAATTTCCAGGTGATAATAATTTTTTTTCAAGCTGAGAACCAACAAAGTTTCAAGGACACTCTGATCAACATAATCTCTATGTCGACATGCATTAAATAGCTCCTGCTTAAAAAGCTTGATTGTCATCCTGTAATAAATATTTTGCAACTGTGTCCTCTTATCCTTTTAGAGTACAGTATCAGTATGGCCTTGAGATATTCAAGAAGAAAAACAAAGTGCTGTAAATTACTTACAGTGGGTGCTGTAAAAATAAGCTTAGTTCACTAAAACATATTGATCAAAATGTAAAAGTACAGCATTAAAAAACTGGGTCATGCAATTATTTGATTTAAGGGATGGATACATGTAATATCAATGTGTGCTGTAGTGTATGTAGGAGTAAGAGCAACAATAACATTGCCCAGTCACTTGTAATCAGGGTGAAACAAAATTAATGGCTTTTTAGTAAAGACAGTCAACAATTCACTTATGAGTGCTCAAATTGTCCCTAAAACCTTATCTTTAAATATCTTAGGTTAAGAATATGGTAGATTTAAGGCAGAGTAAGTCACATTTTCATGAAACATGTCCTCTACAGATAGAGAAAGCATGAAAAGAGACCAGTTAACAACGGTTATTTTTTAGACAAAATACTACAAGAATCATGGTGTGTGATATGGAAGGCATGCCTGATTTGAAACACAACAGAGTCAGGAACATGACAACATTTAATCTTCTCAAGTGGCAATTTTCCTCTGTAACCCAATAATATAATTGTTTTACTCTTGCTTTGTTTAAGCTTGCAATAGGTAGGTACAGTAGACACCTTTCAATTCTTCTTCAACAGTTATGCTTCCACAGAGACAAACATGTTCAGGATCAATGGCTGCTAAAGCAACTGAGCCCTATAAAAAAACAACACAATAATCTAATTTGGATTAAAGCAAGTGAAATTATTGCCCTACAGACTACTTTAAAACGTATATCAAAAT
>BLAZ01000850.1:2119234-2121734 GCA_014633955.1 Acropora tenuis
TTCTCTTCGAAACACTTTATTACCTTGAGACAGAAAAAAAAAGAAAGATAACTTTATTTATTGCAATTATAATAATTATCAATAGCTTGAAAGGTTTCTTAATTTTTTGCTTGTCAGATTTTGCTTTTATGGGACGGCACTGGTCATTATTGTAAGAGGAAGATTATAGTGTAAAAGTATGAGATAGACTTCCACAACGTTCAAAAAGAAAATTAAAGATTAAACTCCAAAAATCAGCTACCATTCTGTGGGGCAAGTGCTTGTTTCTTTCTTGCATCCTCCAACTCCTTTCTTGGAATATTGACAGTCAGTAACCTCTCATGCGGCAGCTTAACACAGAAATCAGTCCCTGAGGAGTTAGTTTCCACACACTGGAAGTACATATGCAGCATAAAAAGAATCAAGAAGGCATCAAGAAAAATTTTCTACAACAAGCAACTGAAGCCAGATGCACATTTAGTTTAAACAGTTCCCTTTAATTATTAATATTCCACTACCTACATTGGTTTCAATTCATAAAGTGGAGGAGCAATATTCCCAATCACTATCCAGAGGAAAAAAGCCACAGCAACCATTACAATACTTAGACTTCATTTAGTACCCAGTTTTACTGTTTTAATAAATCCATACTTGGGATGTAATGATCTTTTCAAACTCACATGATCAAAAAGAGCATTGCACTGGGTAAAACAGTCTTGATTTTTGGCATATTCAGCAGTGCCTATTCCACTCACAAGAACTATAACAACCTTTTGGATACTGTTTTTTTCAGTTTGGTTGCACCATTTTGGAAGTGTGAGGTGACGTTCCTTTTCATGAAGTGCAGCAAACAAAATCAGGTCTTGAATATCAGAGATCTTTAGAGGTTGTAAAGCACCACAGATGCGAAATAAATGGCTTGGAGAAGGGATGAGTCTATGTTGTGCCAAATAACACTGTGAAGGTGAAAAAAATATTAAAATTTTTCTCATATAATCTTAACATGTCATGTCAGATTTGCTACATTTCAACAGCTGTGATAATATGAGTCTCATCAAGTTTTTGATATACCAAATATTCAACCCACACAATGCAGACTTTGCTTGACAGGCTGTGTTTAAGAGGATTCTTGTAAGACATGCAATGTTCCCTTGAGCTGAAAGATCTCAACTGAGAGAGCATTTTGAAAGAACTTCAAACAGCTTGAATCTCGCAAGATCTTAAAGCAGAACCTTGAAACTGATCTTGGGGAGAGTCTTGTAAGATACTGGAAGGAATCTTTTGTAAAATCTTACAGGGTCTTTTATGAATCTTTACAAGATTTCTAACTTGTAGATACGTTTATAAAAATAGGAGTTGTCAGTAAATCAATTACCATGCTACTCTTAGTGTATGATAATAATTATAGCAAATTACCCTTTTTCCTTACTTTTGCCTTCTTTCGTTTCGATCGTTTCTTTCCTCTTTTTGCTCTTTGTCTTCTGGCCTCTATTTAAGAATGATAAAATAACTTTCACATCACACTGAATGTTACAAAACTATACGCTGCAGCACAGGAAAAGATTCCATAATTTTGATAAACAGAGATTCTGCCCTTTCAATGTTATTTCCTCCTTTTTCAGTGCCCTTGTGAGAAGCAAGTGAATTTCTATTAACATAAATGTTTTATTTTTATTTTATGAATGAATAAGTTCATATCTATTCCCTTAGTCTTCTCTAACAAAAACTGATACTTAAACTTTACAAATTTAAGAAAGATGTAAATCACTTGCCAGCTTTACCAGTCTTTGGTGAAGGTCTTTCATTGCTTTCTTCTCTTGAAGATTTGCGCTTTCTTGGATTTCTTGAAATCTGGAATGGACAACTACTATGAAATTATGTTACATAAACAACTTTACTGATGACTAACATCAATATCAGCCATAAACTAAACTTCCTCCCCTTTGCATACACATTTTGTAAACAATGGCAAAGTTTCTGGGGGACCTATTTTTATGCAGTCCGTTTTCAGAACGATTGCTGAATATCCAAATATTTTAAAGAACAGGTCTGAAATGAGGTGAAAACAAGTGGTGGGAGTGAAGCCTGGTTTTCCAAAATTTGTTTTCCCATTGTCTTTTTTTCAGTCTCCTTAGAGTATTCCATACAATAAGTTATAAAAGGAACATGCACATCAATCAAAGGAGTGCTGGCATAAAATTCGCATGTTTCACTAATTTTAGTCGACCACTGCTCTACATGGTTGTCACATTATCATTAAAAAACAGCAAACTACGGTTATTGAAATGCCCAAACCTAACTCAAACAAGCCTTAGCTTAAGGCAACACCAAAAACATTAGCGAACTCAGAACAACTGGATATGAGCGCGGCAGTTCGTCCAACTGCCTTTCAAACATACTGTATGCAACTGTGTTTCTAAACAAGGTGTCTCTTTTTAAAATAGCCTTGAATAAAGCACGCTTTAAGCTTTTACATTTTGTACTAACAATAGCAATTTTAGATTTCTGGAGCTAACTAAAG
>BLAZ01000850.1:2149191-2151691 GCA_014633955.1 Acropora tenuis
CTGATAAAACAATTAATTTTGGATAAACTTTACGTTTGAAGAAGTCAATCTTGAAAAACAAAAATAAGAGAAAGAAATTTTCACCAACAAGTTAGAAACATGAAACCAAAGTTTACACTAATTGTGGATTAAGTTAATCTGCTTTTGAACAACTGGACCCAGGTGAACAATATGACTTAGTTTGATGCTACTCTTGCTTAAAATGAGTGCAATTTAAACAGTTATGATACAGGACCCCCATGATTCAGGGTCCTGAATGATAACTATTAACTATAAGTTGTATTCACTTTAAGCGAATGTAGCATTGAAACATTTTAAAGTGGTTATGATATTTTGTTACTTTATATCTCAAAAGAGAATCACACCAAGAGCTCATGTTAAACTTTGCTATTCAAAAATTTGACGTCGAGCATCTTAGACAACTATTGTTATTATTTCATTTCCGCTGATCATGACGCTTTAGTGCTAAAGTTGGACCTGGTTAAAAATAGGAGAAGTACGAAAAAGAGAGCTGAACTCAAACATAAGGGCATTCTCATTTGAATCTTCTTCACATGAAAAATAATTAATGCAGTAACTTCTGACAAAAATCTTTACCATATTTATTTGCATACAAACAAGGAACCCAATGCTCTCAAGCATTATTCAGCTAAATAGAAAGCTGGTTGAAAAAGATAATCAACTAATCCAGTCAAAATAATGACTGATTGATCACAATAAAAATGTGACCTAATCATTATTATTGTTACTATTATGTCATTTTTCCCTTTTTTTGATAATTTTTTTTTGATAATACATTGTCAAGATTTTTAGATTGCACACACAACTTTAGATAAAGTACTTGAGTTAAATGTATTGGTCTTTTGACTTCCTGTCAGTAAATGAGGTTCTGTTGTATTATCATTATTATTATTATTATTATTATTGCCAAGTAACCTGGCAGGACCACCAGAGGTATATCTTCCTTATTTTATGGCACCCAACTTAGCTGTATTGAATGATCAGTGTCACTTTTATAATTCATGTGCACACCGACTGTGACAAAATACCACCCACCCATCCTGGGGCAATGTGGGCTAACATAAATGTAGGGATTGGATTCATTTGTTCCAGTCCAATTCCAATGCGTACCATTGGTGTAAATATTTTCTCAAGCCATTCGAAAAACCTTATTGCCTTTGTGACATCAGTTCCACACCCTGTATTAAGAGTATTCCATTCAACGTAGCCATCCCCTGAAGAACCTTTGACTCGCATCTCGCGAATGTCATGTTTCACCAATGGATTTCTGTGCATTTTTGGATGAAAATGGAACATTGAACAGATCTCTTCACCGGTGGGGAGAGCATCTTTGGTCCAAGGGAAAAGACACACTTCAACAGGTCCACTGCCCTCATTTCCCCATGCAGCTACAACAAATTCCATTACAAAAGAAAAACAAAACATTTATTCAGATAAACAACACTGAGACCTGTCAGAAGGGTGGATAGTGTGCACACCACCTTTCCATTTCAGAGATCACAAGTATTTGTGACAACTGTATGCAAGCACCCCCCCGCAAAAAGCAGTTGAAATTCCCGTCAGAATACCGCTGTCCTTCAAAGATCAGAGATCAGCAAACAAACTACGAGAGCAACTTAGGGATCTCAGCCGAAAGATAAATGCCGAAGTACATCCCATCTTTACAAGCCACAAGGTCAAAGATGAGCTTAAAGAACCTAAACCTCCAAGAACTAAGAACTTTAGGGTGCTGATGAAGTGCTTGAACGAATTTGATTGTCTGATGTTTTTCATACGTGATCTTAAGCCAAAATTAAACAAACAATGCGATTCCATCCGCGCAAAGCTGTTTGATTAACACTTTTAATAGTTTTCTTATTCTTTCCACTTCTTATGTATACTTCATTTTCGCATTCCGTTATTTTTATTTTTATTGTTCATATGTAAATAAATTATTGCTTTTTACTTTTTATTCCATTGTTTCAGAAATATTATATAAGGGGAATTGTTTTATCTTTGATCTTGAACTTGAAAATGACCGTGGAACGGTCAAAACGTCATTCTTATTTTTTATCGCTTGTTTTTATAACAAAATGTTTAACTATGAACTTATAACTGTAATTTTGTGCGTATAATGATAATAATTATAAGCACAAAATTAGTAAATAAAAACAGCTTGCATGTAATGATCTAATAATTATTATTATTGCATACAAGCTTTTTTTTTTTTAGACTCAACTTCATTATGTATAACACTCTGTCAAACCATGCAAGCATGTGCTGGAAATTAATGACATCAGAACCAACATTCACCAAATTTAATAACTCAATATTAATATGTAATTAAAGGAATAAGGATGAGTCAAAACTAACACAAGTTGAATTAATTTCGTTGTTCACATCATGGTTGAAGTGAACATTAATAATTTTTGGCTCTCTGAAAGCAAGGAATATAGTCATTTCAACAGTCAAACTGTTTAACTTCTCAATGGAAAAATAA
>BLAZ01000850.1:2447040-2449540 GCA_014633955.1 Acropora tenuis
ATATTTGTGGAAGTTATACCTTAACTACGCTTTTAATGTAGTGGTTAACGAGAAAAAGGGCATTAGGTACCATTTTGTATATAGTTGTGTAACCCTAAGCTGGTAGTCATTCATATTTTAACGTAAAAGGTTGTTAACATTATTGTATGAATCGTAAATGTCGATTTATTTACTGTTATGTAAAGCTACGGAATAAATTAATTTTTGCTTTGAAACTTGTGTTGTGTTTGTTCATTGAAGCTCATATGCACTTTTCTCGGAAAAGTTTCAAAATATTTTCGCCATTGTTATGTAAAACAAGGCGTTTTAGAAAGTGAAAAAAATTGGAGACTTTTGAAAGCGTGTTTGTAATTTTATCCATATGACAACGTTTCGTGAATAAGGATTATTCCAATGTGCAGTGACACAGGCACTTTGCTGTAGCCAACTAAAAAGTTTTCTTTCTAATTCTACCACTGTGAAGCAAAATATAAACTAAATATCTACTTAGTTGTATTTTAAAATCACTGTGGTGTGTGACCGTTGTCAACAGAATCCTTAAAAAAATGTGTGTGAAAATGAAAATTATAGAAGGAGTTCATCTTACCATTTGCTCGGAAGACCGAGGCTTGCTGAGAATTCGATAAGATGTATGAACACAACATGCCGGAATGGGTCGCAAGCAGCTCCTTCCACCCGACTACCTATTTAATTTTTGAAAGGTTTATCAAAATTCAGGCATTGAACTTGCTTGTTTAATATCACGAGACACTTCAATTTTTTCACTACAAACGGAAATTGCCCAGCAGTTTATATTGAACGTTATTTAAAAGAAACCTTGAGAATAAGTATACTTTTCTTATTCGAAAACTTCACTGTAATAAAATTAAATTATAGGAGACGAAAGGAAAAAAACTAATTCATCTGAGATGCAAGTTTATTCAGCGATCTAGTCAGTAAACATTCAAATGAGAATGAAAAATGCCTCTTTGAACATCCGGTGGTCGATAACTCTTTTAAGCCTCTTGAACTTTTTAAGTGTGTCCGTGTTCATGATCAGCTGTGAAGCTGATGAAAGCGAGGTTCTTTAACCGAAAAAGAAAATCATTCTTAGTGAAAGGTTCAGGGAACCTTGGTGAAAACGATTCATTTAAGTCACTGGAAAATTTAAAACAGCGCCCACGCGTTGCCGTGTATGACAAGCTGCTAGGCTTCTTGTCTATAATCCCCTCCCACGCATTTAACTTCATTTGAATATTTTCTCGACGCAGAAGAAATTAGCGCTAAAGGAAGATCGTTAAGTCCAAATAAGCGACGGGCCATTAAAGGACCATTCCGTGGATAATTGACAAAGAAAATAATTTTTTCCCAATTTGGTTAATTCCTCTGTATTGTCGTGGCCCGTACAGGATTAAACACATTTAATTGTCATTCGCTTTATTCTCTGGAAACGTTACTAAGAAGAGGAAAAGAATTATTATGCGAGTGTCGGTTCATGCATGTACGAAAGTTCGAGGATGTTTATTTAGAGTCTAGCCACGTCATATTTCGTGTCTTGGATTTCATGTTAATCCGGCTTACGTTGAAAATGTAAGTTCTGCTAATTTGTTCAATTCTGGTGGAAACGTATTAATTAAACAAGACGTTATTTTAGCACTAGCCTACAGCATTTCACGTGCGCTGACCTCTGTTGTTTGCCAACTTGAAAGAGTTACTTTGATTACTTACACGATATGTTTACTTTCAAGTTCTGACCTGCACTTGTGCACAAAATATTTCAGAATCGATCAGGTCTTCTTTTAGCCAATTTCCCTTAGTGATTGTAGGGTATGTGTTTTAAGTCGGCTTTAAAAGCTCAGTGGATAATTACAAAGAGAAAAACTAAGTTTCTTCATTTTTGGCTGGAAATAACAAGTCTGTCTTAAGTGCCACCGTGACCTAAAAATAGGTTTTTCTTTTCGATAGAATCCTGCATTTACAATTCCTTGAACGTAATATTTCTTGCATTCCTTGCGTTCAGACCCTCAAACATTGAAGATTGAAATGATCAGATAAGACTCGAGTTTCCCAAAACAGCTTCACCATTCCCATTTTTCTTTCCATTTCTTTCTTTCTTTTTGTCCCTTTTTGTTATTTTTTGTCCTTTTTACATTACTGAAAGGTAACCAAATATCTAGTTATGGAATTTATCGAAGAATGCCAAGATTAGGAACCTCTTTTAACTAAAACGCCCAAAAAAAAAGGCTAAATTTTTGCCGTAGATACTGTCATTATATCTGCATGTATTGTAATGAAAAGAAAACATGGACGCAGAGCTCAACATCTCTAGCACCTGCGACAATACCTATTGGTTAGAAGAATCATTCTCTAGACTGTGTCCCGGAGTGTTTGCACTTTTTACGCCATTTTGAAACATTCAAATGTACTGTCTGACACTCAAATCTCCAGAAAGAACAGTAATATACTTACAGGAAGACGTAATCAACAGCGGAAGTTCCTAGCAAAATAATGGTCTATGAAA
>BLAZ01000850.1:2543220-2545720 GCA_014633955.1 Acropora tenuis
AATAAAATATCCCTCATGGCAAATAGTGCAAATTCTTAATCGGCGAACTTTCTTTACCGATCAACAAGAGTTCATTTGATTTCCTCAAGGAACGAAGAGGTTTAATTTTATTTTCTATGATAGGAAACGAGACGATAATTCTTTGATTAAATATGCAGTAAAGTTACAAGAAAATACAAAGATTGAACAAAACATAGGACGGATGTGAATTAGAGAATCTTCGTCCTGGTTTGACGGAACAAAAAATCAAACTGAAGGTCGTTTGCCAAAGGCTAACTGCGTGGTGACGGTTTACGATCATTTCGTGCCACGGTCTTTTCATTCCAAGAACAAAGAATTACTTGGCCCCTAAGTTGGATAAAAGGAGGAGTCTATTAAACAAATTTCTGGTTCGGAGCGAAATACCTTGTTATTTGTGGAACGAAATGACCATTAAAGAAGCGACACTCGAGGCTTTTAAAACTGCACTTTTGTCCAGAAATGTACCTAATGAAATTGATTTTTCATTGCTTTATTCTTACGGTCTGCCTGGAGGTTAAATGAGTGTCTTCGCTTAAATCAGCACGCTGCTTTCTTCTGTGGAGGAGATATTTTCTTTAAGTAAAGAATTTCCACAGTGTGTCCTTTAAAATTTGGGTTTTCTAAATGTTGGTTCTGATATAATCCGGTGCCGCTTTCGTTTCGGCGATCGCCTCGATTGTTTGCAACTGGAGGCTATCGGAAGCGACCATAGCGATTGGGAGTAATTATTACTTGCCATGGGGCACGCATCTTTGGACGCTAAAAAAATATGTTTTAATGATGGTCGCTTAAGAAGTTTGGAAGAGGCCATAAACCCTAACTTTCAAACTGAATGAAAAACTGCAGGCAATAACGATCCTTGTAAAAGTTAAATGCAAGTAAGAAAAATCAAGGCCGATCAAACAGTCAAGTTAATACTTATTATTTAACCCTATAGGTATATATATATAAGGTTGTCCAATACACACAAACTGAATCGTATCGACTATCTGCGGGTGAGGACGACCCGATTCGCGGAAGTCAGGCCCTAGTTGTGGGAAGAAGTTAAATAATCGGAGTAGTTACCTACCAAATGGTGACGTGAATGGGTAAAGCGAGCTCGACCTCAACTGGTGACGGATGGTGACGATCCGACCAGATCATGGTCTTCAAGGGTTTTTTTCGTGCCAGTATGCCAGATCATACAAAAATGCCACTTCGACTAGGACATCTGCCTTCATCACGCGCGTTGCTAAAATGGAAAATTGCTTAGGCGCAGTTTTGCTCGAACGGTCTGGGCGCTAGTATACGAAGTTCTAATACAAGCATTCATAACATTGTCGGCCAGATGCTACCAGATATTACTCACATTAATGGTCTGAAGAAAGTAAATTTTCGGTTACAGGATTTCCTTCTCTCTCGTTTGGCCATCATCCTCGTCCATCCGTAATAATTACACCGTAATTGAGTAACTAATAAACACCAACTTGAATTCCCTATTGCCATATGGGATGACTGTTACAATATTTGACAGTTAGACTGAGAGAGACCAAAATTCTAAATATAACAGATGTATCGCGTGGCAACGAAAGCTTGAAGTTTCTTAGAAAGAATTGATTCGTGTGCCTAGTTCATCCGAAGTGTTTTTCTTTTTCAAAGTAGCCGTCTTAGGTTTTTTTTAGCCATATGCGAGAATCTGTTTTATTTATTAGTTTTCAAGGTTCTCTGCAACTTTTTTAGAAATCCTACCCGTTTCTTTTCAGCTAACGTCAGTTGATGCGTTTAGTGCATTCGAGGAAGTCGAGCTTAGCAACAGAAGCGCCTTGTGTGAAGTGGGAAGAAGGTTCGTAAGTTTTTAAACGCTGCTTGCTAGATACGAAGGGTCGGTTATCTGTATCTGTTGTCACTGCAGTTTACGAGCCTTGTTCTCGTCCTTTCGTAGGTTTCGCCATACCGTGCTGGCCAGCGGCGGGGTGCGTGACACATGACGTATTTCAAGATTTACGTGGGCGTCCTCCATCCATGCTCACACGCATTGTTGAAAAGTTACGGTATTGCATGTCACAAAACGTCACTGACGAAACTATTATTGCCTTGCAACCTTGCAACTGAATAGACCTCTTTAGCTTGTATGTTTTGTTTTCCCGTTTCAGACCACGTGATGCTACTCGAGGGAATAGTTTCTTTCAAATGTCGTCTTATGCACGTGCAAATGTACGATTAACTAATTAAAAAAAGCAAAAGGAAAATTCCCATGAGGGCATCACGTGCTCTGAAATGGGAAAACAGAATGTACAAGCTAAAAAGGTCTATTGAGGATGAGAATTTTCTTGATGTGAATGCACGTGAGCATTGCCAAAACGCAGGGCGAAGGATTGATATCATTATTACTGAAACAAAAAGGACTTCTGGTCGAGTAGAATTTCGATGGCACTAATGAGAGCAAAACAACGCTAAAATGGAACAGATAAAAACACTGACTTCTATTCAGTCTCCCTTC
>BLAZ01000850.1:2580226-2581844 GCA_014633955.1 Acropora tenuis
GGGGCTGGTAATTTGCTAGTTGACCAGTCAGCTCGCCTACGCGCAAAGTCGCCTGCACTTTGTAAACTCGGCTTACGTAGGCGAGCTCACTACATAACGACAGGCGACTAAAATAGAGAAATTGAAAACACGGAACGAACAAATCTATTAAGGTTTGACAGTGTAGGCGATAGTGGAGATTCAAGTGGTACATTGACAAGAGAAAATTTCGCAGTCTTTCTATTCTTTAGAGAAACACGATATTTCTCAGTTACAGTACTCAGTGCTAAATATTCCGAAATAAATGTAGTTAACGACAATTTGAAAACTGCCAAATTTTGTTTAAACAATATTTCGAAAAAAATTTTTCGAAGTTAATGACATTTCCACAACTGACAATTTGGTGTCTATCAGTACATACCAATTATTAAAATATTCAGCTCTTTCAAATACAGTTAGAGTTATTTGCAAAATATTTCATTATAGATCCGTAAGTGCAAAATTTGTATTTATCTATACACCTCAAAATTGCTATTTGTTTGAATTTCAATCCAGCTGGCCAATCCACATCTGATTGGTGATAAAACCATGAAGATGTGGTAACTGAGAAATGCTTAAAAAAAATTGTTCCTCAAAGACATTGATGCACAGTGTGGCAATCTTTGTGCCAGAAAAACTGCTCAGCCATCAGTTTTTCGTGTTCCTAGTGAGCAACTAGTCTTTAGTAGGATTCAGGTAGGAACTGAGATATTCTCATATGCATACAAATTATTCTCATATGCATACAAATGAAAGAGCGTGCTCCAGATGCTTTTGACTTTATGGTTGCTATGGCTGTCCCAATGGTGAAAGGAAATGATGGGAGACAAATCATCCCTTTGGCTACAGCTTATAGCATAATAGTGATGAATGTCAGATGTCGGGGCTCTCTCTTTTCCAGAAAACGAGTGCTATATTGCTTGGTACTAGCGGTGCTACAAAAAGGGTTTGTTGATAACCATACTGTATATGTCATTTTTATATTGGTCCGTGACAATATGAAAATATAAACCCACGTGCGTGCAGGGTTTTTATTTTCTTTTCCATTACAAGAGCAAGTGCAGAAACACTGACTGACGCCGAACAACAACAAAAAAAGAAACAATCGCCTGGCGGTCAAGCAATTGCTATCTCAACGAGTAACAAGAACTAACGTACTTACACTCCGTATGCTTGATTTGTAGGGGCTTGGACTTTGCGGTTAAGAGGATGAAGATGAAAACGACGCGCTTTATTATATTCTAATACTTCACAATTAGTGAAATTACTCAAACGGCGAAATTCTCAGCCCTCTAGTTATATAAACGCAATACTTTGCTTTTAATGGAATTACACAAACGGCGAAATATTTTGCTTTATATGTATTTAGCACTGGTAAGTGCGAAATATCGTGTTAGTCGTTGTGGGTTGTTAGATTGTACATTCACAGAAGAGAAACCCGACGCAAAAACAAACAAACTAATGCGAACGAAACTGATTTGAGTCCGGCGAGCATTTTAGGCGAAAAATAAGGGAAATGACGGTGGTTTCTCCGCGCGAAGCCGTGGTGTGCTGTTCAAGAAAAAATCTCCAGTGACTACACTGTCCTTGCTCTTCTTAA
>BLAZ01000850.1:2597035-2599535 GCA_014633955.1 Acropora tenuis
TTTTTTTGTATATAAGTATTCAAGCAATAAACCACATTTTCTATGGCTTTACTGACTAATAAACATATGCAGGATATAAGGAGAGCATGAGGAAAAGCTTGAAATTCCCTAGTAGGGGTCTGTTGCTTTGACAAAACAATAAATTAATGTTAGTATCCGCAAGGAGTTTCAAGAGAAAATATGGTTTTTAATGCAGTGATCAAAATTTGTCTTTTCTTTCCATTCATCGCATGAGATTGAGTTTAGCGGCATAATGAACTAGAGGGTTTTGATCAATCTGAACGTGCATAGTAGCTCTGTACATGTTGTTTTGTAAGTTTTTAATGTACAATCATTTGATGAAGCACCTTAATACCTGCAACACTTTTATTTAACGAGGGTGACACTTATATCAGCAAGAACTGATATATTAGGGACAGGGAGGAGGGCTGGTGCAGTGGTGAGAATGCTTGCCTTCTGCCAATGTCTCTTGCGTTTTCTGTTCTTGGTTTTGCATCATATGTGGGTTGAGTTTGTTAGTTCTACACTCTGTGCTGCTGAAATGTTTTTCCCTACTCATTTGATTGGATATGACTTGATTTGGTTTAAATCTGATTTGCATTAAATTGTTGCCGCAATTATTAGTGCCATAGGGAGTTAGCATGTCTAGACATTAAATAAAGATTGTGATTGTTATTAATAAACGTGTGGCCCTCAAGCTGGAATGAGTCTAAATTTTTAAGGGAAGAATACCCTGAAAAATCTGTTACATCCAGTTGAGATGAACTGGAACTCAGTGCTCATACAAGGACACTAGAGGCAAGAGCTGTGATTGAAGAATAGCATGTCAGCTTGATTGCTCAAGGAGTACAGCACAGGGTTTTTTCAGTTGGTCACCCACCCAGTTATCAACCACATATAACAGGGCTTAATTTTGGTGAGAAAACGGGAACCAGTGTTAATAGTTTGGGAAAGCTAATGCTTCTTGGTAATGTTTTTTCCTCAGGTTGAACAAGCTGTTGCAGCTCTTTTGAAGTATGTCAGCACAAAGGAAGGCAAAAAACTTAACCCCTTTAAAGAACGTGACAATAATCCTGCTGATTTTAGCTTTGAAGAAAATTCCCCAGAAAGAAAAGAAACCCAGGAAGATGTAAGCGATGATTGATTGGAGAGGGAATTTTCACAATCGAGGGAATCTGGACAATGATATTAAGCCCCATACAACGTGCCTCAATGTTGTGGACAATGATCCCCTGCTATCAAACTGCAACCAAGATAATTATTATTATTGTAACCAGTTAGCAGCATTTTAGCCCTGCCATAAAGTATAAAGTGCTGTTAACTGGTAGGTGGTAAGTGGTAACTGGTAATTCAAAATGTTCATTCAAATCAATTCTTACTAAAATATTTTGAAACAATATGAAGTTGGTTATTGCTCGATTTTGGAAAGCATGTCCTTTTTAAACATTGAGACAAACTGTAAAACTGACCACAACCAATTTAACAATACCAGTTTAGCAAGAAAATAAGGTAAATTTCTGCAACAAAAGGCTATGTTAAAGTTGTTACTGTATTGATTGCCTACAGACTAAGCCAGGACATGGTTGGACATTCATACTGCATATTGTACCAGGAATTTTAAATTTAAAGTGAAGAAATTTTTGGGTAAAGCATGATTTCATTGTATTGAATTAGTTTTTTTTAATTGTACTGAATATGTAACTCAATTGTATAATATGTATTTGGTGGTCTGCTTTTACATGGGGTCCAGTTGGGACTCTTTAGCAGACGTTCTTTATGGCATTTTTTTATTTCTCTTTATTATACCTATATAAATGTATTTTTGCAATCAAATTGCAATAAAACTAATAATTATATCAACTATTGTTACAAGAATCCTTTGTTCCTTAAAAATGGCATGTAAATTATTTACTCCCCTTTTCCTCTCCTCACATTTGGGGTGAGCTTGTCGTGAAGGTTTTGAATAAAAGAAAACTTGGGAACGAGGCTAGGTTCGAAAGGAATGAAGCTTTAAAAGAGTCAGCACGCAGTTCTTACAGCGGTTCCACTAACAATAGGCACAAGAGAAAGTTTAGTGGAAACGATCAAACCCAACTCTAAAAACGTTAACGGCGTCGCAGGTCAGAACTTTAAGGCCTCATTATCACTTCTGCTTGGGATGTGTTTATAACTGCGATGTTCTGGTCACCTTTGTGCTTCATTCCGCAGTTCAAATGTTTAAGTTTCATAATATATTCTGTGCCAATAAGGGCACCAGGGCCTTGATTCACAGAGTTTCCAACTTTGGAAGGAGAAGAAGGTTGGCTTCTGTGACGCTGCAGGCAGAGCACACCGCTTCTCAATTCATAGAAAACTTGCTGTATAACCACTATGGAGATGATCAGCGGGCATTACAAAACTGGACAGACTCTCCCCGTGGCAATTTTTCAACAAGTTTGTAAAGGTAGTAAAAACCGTGTGAAACTGCAGCTAGGAACGTCAAACTTTTATACTGTTCTGT
>BLAZ01000850.1:2614535-2617035 GCA_014633955.1 Acropora tenuis
ACAGTATGTTTACCAAATTCCTATCTCTTACTCTCTGCAAAGAGGTGGACATATTGAACACCTCTGCTTGTGGTTAATTTTAATTGGGAGAGCTTGACTTTGGTTCTATGCAGTGTTCTCCTTTATCCACCTACGAGAGACATCAAAGTTAGCAGGGCACACATGACACTAATCATTTATAAATTTAGCATGACTGCAAACCAACAACGTGAAATGAAGCTGCTTTCCGAGTTTTGGGTAGGCCTTTGAGTCTTTTTTTCTTTTGCAAGCAAACTTATCCAGTGATGGGAATAAAAAGTCTTGAACTACATTATCCAATGATCCAGTTTTTAATATAAGAGTTTGTAATATCGATAGGATCCTACGCGCGCTCTGATGGGTCAAAAATCCATGTTTTATCAGAGCATAAAACATGGAAAAAGCGTGGTTTATTGTTTTTCGCCACATTACCTCTGTATCTCTATGTCTACTGTGATATTGCCAAACTTTGGGCATAAAGAATGTTTCGTACTGGGGCTATGAACTTCAGACATTGGAAATGCTGACTGGACTGCGCTGCATAGCGAATATGATCAAGGAGAGATTTGGGGTGAGCTTGTCGACAAGGTTTGGAATAAGAGAAAACTTGGGAACGAGGCTAGGTTCGAAAGGAATGAAGCTTTAAAAGAGTCAGCACGCAGTTCTTACAGCGGTGGCTAACCTAAGTTCCACCAACAATAGGCGCAAGAGAAAGTTTCGTGGAAACGATCGAACCCAGCCCTAAAAACGTTAACGGCGTTTTAAGGCCCCATTATCACTTCTGCTTGGGAAGTGTTTTTAACTGCGATGTTCTAGTCACCTTTGTGCTTCACTCCGCAGTTCAAATGTTTAAGTTTCATAATTATATTCTGTGCCAATAAGGGCGCCAGGGCCTTGAATCCCAGAGTTTCCATCTTTGGAAGGAGAAGAAGTTTGGCTTCTGTGACGCTGCAGGCAGAGCACACCGCGTCTCAATTCATAGAAAACTTGCTGTATGACCATTACAAAACTGGACAGACTCTCCCAGTGGCAAGTTTTCAATAAGTTTGCAAATGTAGTAAGAACCGTGTGAAACTCGGCTACGAACGTCAAACTTTTATACTGTTCTGTATCTTTAAAAAAATCCTGAAGAACAGTTGAGGAAGAAGAATCTTTTTTGGGTGGAGCAGGGCTGTCGCAGGGACGAGAGGGTTCACCTCCAACAGACGCAGTTCTTGTCGGTATTACGGGAAAAGCATGTCTAGTGATTCTAAAATGAACGGCTTCTCCGACACAAAAATCCACCACGCTTAAGAAATACTCGAAAAGGAAAGGATTCGAATACAGTTTTTGAAGGCAAAATAGCCCAACTTTGAGCGTTCATATAATGAGAAAGTTTTACCCTTGCAATCTGAAAATTCGAAATCCTGCATTTGAAAGCGTAAATTGTGTAACTACATCTTACCAACTCGTTTGATGTATCATAATTTCTTGTTTACCTTCACCAATGACCCAGCACCACAGTTTCTGTTCTAAAAATTAATTCCTTTATCTCCCCGAGACTTAAATACAGCGATTACCGCTGTTGACGATTCATAGATTTCAGTGTTGGTTTGAATTTAATGTTAGCGCACTGTAGGTTAATATTCTGAACTAAAAGAATTTCGAGGAAACTTTGTATGCAATGGATTTATAGTTTCTAAAGAAACTGTTGTGCTGCGTCGTTGAGAGAGTGAAAGCTCAAATTTGGTTTTATCAAACGAAATGATGAAGGTTGAATTGCCACCATGGTTTACTCGGAAAGCTGACGTTTCGAGCGTTAGCCCTTCGTCAGAACGAATGTATGCAGACTGCTTCATGAACATGACCATCTAGTTCTTTTTATGAGCTCGAAGATTCATGGCTTGTTCACAGATGTTACGCCAATTTTGCTGTTCTTTATTTGGAAATGCACACAAGGAAAGAATGGTGAATTCCGAGAGGACAGCCTGTAAGTGATAATGAAGGTAGATTACAGTTAACGATGCGACCAAGGTACTAGACATTTTGACATTCTGACATAGTTTGACACTTCTCTGGTTTAAAATGAACACAACTTAGAATGCTACGTTTCAAAACCCAACGTATTTTTGGCTTACTGCCTCCTAGGCGTGAGCTACTATGCTGTCCTTGGAGTGAGTGAGTGAGTGAATGAGAGAGAGTATAACAATAGAATCCGAGACCACAACGAACTTTGCAGATTTTGATGCGATATTCCCCGATTTTAGAGGCTTTACCGGAGATGGAGTTTTCTTCAGAATATACAGGAACGTTGTTTTGTTACATCTTCGGGCCCAGCGAGATCAAATACGGTATTCTAACAGCCTTCCGAGCTTCGACCACTTTAGGCACCATGGCGACTAAAATTGTTGTATTGGCGAGCTGATTTACAAAATAGGAGAATACCCGTCCACTCGATTGTATTCTTGAACCGGCATCCTTTGAAGAACGAGGCATATTTATT
>BLAZ01000850.1:2622035-2627035 GCA_014633955.1 Acropora tenuis
AGTCAAGCAGTAGCGATTGATAAGAGAAAATTTCGTAGTATTTCTATTCTATAGAGAAACACGATATTTTACTGTTGAAGTACTCAGTGCTAAATATCATACCGAAATAAATCTTTCGCAGTTAACGACAATTCAAAAACTGCGAAATTTTGTTAAACACTGAATATTTGCGAAAAAAAATTTTTCGAAGTTAATAACGTTTTCACAACTGACCAATTGGTGTCTATCAGTACATACCAATTATTAAAATACTTCTTTCAAATACAGTTAGTTATTTGCGAAATATTTCATCATATCTTTAAGGATACATAAATGCAAAATTTTTATTTATATATACACCCCAAAATTGCTTTATGTTTAAATTCCAATCCAGCTGGCCAATCGTCATCTCGTTGCTGATGGTCACTGAGAAATGCTTAAAAAATTGGTTCCTCAATGACATCGATGCATAGTGAGCCCTTTTTTTGTGTCAGGAAAACTGCTCAGCCATCAGCTTTTCGTCCTCCTAGTGATCGACTCAAGTCTTTAGAGGAATTCAGTTGGATGCATACAAATGAAAGAGCGTGCTCCAGATGTTTTTTACTTTATGGTTGCCATGGCTGTCCCAATGGTAAAAGGAAATGATGGGAGACGAATCATCCCTTTGGCTACAGCTTATAGCATAATGATGAATATCAGATGTCGGGGACTCTCTCTTCTCCAGAAAACGAATGCTGTATTGCTTGGTACTGGCGGTGCTACAAAAAGGGTTTGTTGATAACCATACTGTATATGTCACTTTCATATTGGTCCGTGACAATATGAAAATATAAACCCACGTGCGTGCAGGGTTTTTGTTTTCTTTTCCTTTACAAGAGCAAGTGCAGAAACACTGGCTGACGCCGAACAACAGCAAAAAGAGAAACAATCGCCTGGCGGTCAAGCAATTGCTATCTTAACGAGTAACAAGAACTAAAGTACTTTCACTCCGTATGCTTGATTTGTAGGGGATTGGGTATTGCGGTCAAGAGGATGAAGATGAAAACGATAACCTTAACTATGTCCTAGTGCTTCACCATTAGTGAAATTACACAAACGGCGAAGTTCTCCGTCTCCTCGTCATGTAAGATTCCAATACCGCGCCCGTATTGAAATTACACAAACAGCGATATTCTGAGCCCTTTAGTTCTAGGATCCCCAGTACTTCAATCGCTGTTAATGAAATTACACAAACGGTGAAATATTTTGCTTTATACATATATCTAGCACTGATCACTGTAAGTGCGAAATATCGTGTTTCTCTATAGAATGGGAAGATATCGATACTTTCACTTGTCAGTACTGTTTTCAAATCTGTCTAACAATGTGATTCGTAGTGGGTATTTGTCCCCGCTGTAGTCTTGAGGATTACAGTGGGATGCTGACAAAAACTTCTCTTCTTTTGTTTTCACAAGTTGTCACTTTGTATTTTTTGTTTTCAAGATTTTGCTCAAGTAAAAGCTTAAACGTAATTTTTTTTGTCGGTTCCCCAGGTTTCGTAATACCGTCAGTGTATTGTTTGTTCATTTCACTTTTGATATAAGTAATTTTTCTATCGCAGGAAAATGCGAACTCTTCCCTTTATCAATGTAAAGTGCTGACATCAGCGGCACTGAATCGCGTTTTGTGTCACCGCGTCCTGTTTTTCCCCACTATAGTATTACATTTGTAATAAGGAACTAAACTAAAAAGCACGTAATAGTCGAGGGATACTTGACGAATTTGCACCAAATTATTGTGGAGATTGTGTCTGATGAGCTGGATAAACAGAGACAAAAATGATTTGTCAAGCAAGGACAGTGTTTGTTTCAATGGATCACGGTATAACCTCTATAATATATCCACCTATTTTTTTTTGTGAAATTTGTCCTTATTTCACGATGTAAAAAGCCATTCATTTTTCCTTCCAGGTGATCCAAACTAGTGGAGCTTTGTTGTAGAGCTAGCGTTGCAGACAGCTGAACATTTATATACAGATGTCTGGAAGCCTTTTCAACTATGAACAGAAACTTGAAGGGAAGATGCTGTTATCTGTCATATTTTGTCAAATATTTTGGGACCGCGTCTTCTTCCCTAGTCTGGCTCGTTGGCAATTATTATTTTTACATCGTGTTTTGCTATTCTGATTTATGTTCATTACCCGTCTGGACTAAACTATGCTATCTGTGGGTTAGTGTGATTTTGTACATTTGTTTTATAATTTTAGTAACTGAATAAACTTGATCGAGGGTATCCGAACACGTAAATCGGTGGCCATGGTTTTGACACCCAATTAAGAGGTCTTGAAATTGTTCCCAAGTCTCCCCGAGACAAAAAGGCCAGAATTACACTTTTTCGTTTTGGTGTAATATGTGCACTGGTCTAAACGAGCTCAATTCATTCACTGTATTTTAGTTACGCGACCATTAGAAGAGAAATTATCTTTTTCTTTGTCTTTTGCTTTGACTAACACTTACAGAACCAGTTATTCAAGCAAGACAGACTGAGAGTTTTGCCTGAACTCAACTGTGCTTTAACCAAACTGCGTTTGAAGTCGTTTTTACTTTTGATTGATTCCACAATTTTTTTTCCAAATTGAGACAAATAAGAGCAGAGGTAGAGGTTATGTGATCGGAATTAATTAAGAAACTAAAAATACACTACAATTACAAGAAAATGCAAAGGGAGAACAAATATAATTGAACGGAAGTTGAAGAGAGAAATATGGTTAGTGACAGATCAAACAAAACGAAACTCATTTCGATGGCAGAGGCAGTAAATGTCGATATTTTTTTTTTCAAAGCTAGAAATAAAGAAATGACGATATTCAAGGTTATGTTTAAAATTCTCCTCGAAGATAATGAAGTTGATGGGGGCAGAGAAGAGGCTTTATTACTAAATCTGCCAGAAATCGAGAAGTTTCGAGAATATTTTCTATACTTTGTTGAGAGCCCTGGTAAATCATCGCTTGCAGTATTAGTGGTTTCACGGCTGGGTGGACAATTTTCCTTTTTAATTTTAAACTTGTGCAAGTACAGTTAAGTTCAGTTGAATTGTCTTTGTTCTTTGCTCCTGTTATTTCGTCATCTTTTGTAATTGCAAGGAATCACGTTTCTTGGTTAGAACACAATGTGCTTTCATCCCTTGAGAGAACTGCTTTTCCCGACATGATTGGCCTGACCATGAAAGACGTTATTTTGCGAAAACTACGTCTTCAAGGCAATTCAATTTGCAATTGGGAGGCCACACCCGGGAAAATAATCTTCACTTTTCACCTCTGTGTTGAGTAATGCGTGGCCACAATTTTCATCACAATTAGAAGAGATATGTTTAACCGCTAGATAGTGTGAAAACATTATAAGTTCCTGATAGTGTTATGTGATGTTGTGACCTAAATGAGCATTGTAAGTAGATTTGGTTTAAAACCTAATACAACCGGAAACATTCATTTTAGATCATAAAATGTTTACACTGGGCGAAAAAACAGATTTGACGTCAGACAAATACATTCCAAATGAAATTCAAATATGATATTTGTCGCATTTGCCGGTATTTGACTTAGAGCCAAATATGACATTTGTCCTGAAGATAAATAGGATAATTGTGCATTTGCTTCTGAGTGTAAATGTGGACAAATGTGGCGTAAATCTGAGTTAAATATCATGATTTGTCCTGGTATAAACATGGACAAACATTTGTAAGGCATCTCAAGTTGAAGAAAAATGGCAAGTATATAAGTAAAAAATGATAAGTTCATAAGTAAAGGTTAAATTTCGTAAAACATGTACAACGAAAACTTAGCAATAGGAAAGGACGACGTTTCAGTGACATCGTGACACCATTTTCAAGTTCAAATGCACCAAGATAAACCATTAGAATTTTCCCTCAAGATTAGCATAATTCTCAATTAAATATTGCAATATCACGCATTTTGCATGCTTAAATTGAGTCCGCCTGGACATTGAAAACGGTGTAAATTCTCCAATTAGTAGCATTTCGTGTACTTAACAATCGAACTTATTCATGCATTTAGTGAGAACGAAAAAATGTCTGTCTAGGTCTTTCGGGACAATACAGTGTTCGTTGATGAAGTGTCCCTGCCAATGGAAGAAGTTCAGCCACGCGTTGGTGCAAGTGCCTGAGAGCATCATCTACATAACTACACGTTGTTGGTTAATGATAGGCGATTCCCCTTTGCCCACAATTTAACGAAAATTTCGTTTGCTTTAAATACAGGGAAGAGAAGATGAAGGAGCTTTCTTTTTACACGAGATAAAATAGTTAGCCTGTTGTTGCCGTTATGGGGATTTTTGTTTCGTAGAACGAGATTTTGTTCCGTCATAACCAGTGATAAAAATACTACGAATGAAATCATTCAGTAGAACTGATGTGTTAATTCTCGACAGGTGTCATCTTCTAGAATAATCCAAAGTTACAAGCAATGATTTGTATTAAACGGATTTCTAGTTTCTAAAGAAACTGTGGTACTGCGTCAGTGGGAGAGTGAAACAAAAAATTTGGTTTTATCACCGACAAGAATTGATGAAGGTTGAATTGCCACCGTGAAAGAATCAGAATGAAAAATGATTTGCATTACCCTCTTTTCAGCGTTAAGGCCCAGTGCTTCGTTGCGAGCAGGCCGGAGCAGTGGGGATTAGGGATCGATTGGGGTTTGGGTGGGAGGCGGGGGGTTGGAAAGAGTTTGTTTCCAGACGGAAAGAAGACGAAGCCTGGAAACGAGTTCGGGACTTAAATGCTTAAAAGGAAAACTCTAATGAGGGACGTTTAAGAAGGCTTGGAAGAAGCCAAAGACCTCAACCTCTAAAGTGAAGAACTGCATGCAAAAACGGTCCTTGTCAAAGATCATCTCAGTCAAATGCAAATGAGAAAAAGCTCTCATCACATTTTAGTATGACATTGTATATATAACCTTGCGTCGGGAATGTTTTCAACGTCCCTGATTATTCACGTTGCTTATTCATCTGCTGCAGTCGACCTCTTTA
>BLAZ01000850.1:2730950-2733450 GCA_014633955.1 Acropora tenuis
TGGTGCTGAGGGAGAAAATTCACTTGCTCAGGCCCTTAGAGTAAACACCTCCCTTTTTTGTCTGGGTTTGTCTTCCAATTTATTGGTGCTGACGGAGCGAATTCACTTACTTAGGCCCTCAGAGTAAACACCACTTTTTTTCTTTGAATATGAGTTTCAATTTTATTGGTGATGAGTAAACTCCTCTCTTTCTTCTTTAGATTTCTTCCAAGGTTTTAAAACAATGTGTGACCTATAGTAATATTTCAAAAACGAGTGCCAAGGTTTTATCGAAAAGGTAGAAACACCGAATTTAAATGCATTGGTGTCTTCTTCCTTCCTTGTTTCGAAGCGTAGACGGATTAGGTGTTTATAAATCTTGCAAGTTTCGGTCACCCAAAAAAGTACACAAAACGGGAAGAGGTTGGGCGTTGAAGTTTTCAGAAATTGGTCAGCAACGCGCGAGCTAATTTATAGTAACGTGATAGGATAACCACGTTACTTTTTACCGCTGTATCATTGTAGATCCAATGTAACCTAAATGCTGGCAGGTGATTGGGTTCTCAGCTCGTGAATTATTAATTAATGTGTGACTTCACGCATGCTTCTATTACCATTTTCAAATCAAACAAAATTTAAAATGCGAAAGAAAAAAACCTATCACCTTTAGAATTGAAGGCTTTCGGTGTAGCGTAATTCTTAATGTTGTTGAAAATATGTATTTACTTAAAGCCTAAGGAAAAGGATCATTATTGTTGAATTTGAAACTTTGAAGCGAGGTTCTTTATTTAGATTAGAGGAGATCACAGAATTTCTACTTTCCTATTGTTCTTGACCTAGTTGCTGAGAAGACGAGAAACGCTAAATCGACATAAGCAACAACTGAGCTTTGAAAATTTACCCGTTGATAATTATGAAAAAGTATGAAATTTACGGGTTAAGGTAAAGAAAAATGACTCAAAACCTATGGAGCATTTTCATAAATAGTGGCGTATTTTGCCATTTCTGTTGTATTTATGTTTATTAGACCTACAAGCCTCACTTTGGTTGAAGTATTCTTTTGAATGTTGGCCATGACAGCGAGGTTAGAAAGGCTTCTCACCATAAAAACAAAAGAATATTAAATTTGATCGCCATTATGAAAGATGTCTATTATGGAAAATATGTTTTGAGTCAACCAATCATGATTTACTTAATCTCGCTCTGAACAGCTGGGATAAGTTCAGAATTATTATTTTGAAACACTCAAGCTGAGCAGAAGATTAATTATGAATTTTAGAGTAAGTTGTCTTTTGTGAAGAATTTAAGGTCGTTTGAGAGCCAGCAAAGTTAAGAATTGAATTATTTTAGCGTGTTGTGTTACAGACTGTAGCAGTAGCAGATAGTTACAATTGTTTATTTTTCGAATTAAAGAGCGAATGCCATGAAAATGTCCACATGGAGGGAACTCTCTCTTGACACTGTAAATTAGTATAGGAAATAGCACGGTTTCTAGGGGTATTTGGGATAAATATTCACCAAAAAGTTTTGAAATATCACGAGCTGGTATTTATCCCAAATACCCCGAAGAAACCGTGCTGTTTCCTGTTTATACTACAAGGCAAAGAATTTTTGTACTTTACGTAAATGGCGTGATTTTTACATGGAAGTATTTCAAATTTGGCTTAAATACTACTGGCCTTTGCCAATCACCTTTTAGAAATTTGTCAGCCAGTAGTATAATTGTAAAAATGATACACTTGTGAAATGATAACCAAGCAGCATAACATTGTTATTATCATATTTTTACTTATCATTTGTCTTACACAATATACTTAGCTTTTCAGGTTATGACGTTATTGTCGGGTGTTTGTTAGGAAAGGTTTTGCTTGTCTAGAAATAAACAAAATTTATAGTAGCATTTGATTGTAAGTGTGATTTCTTTAAACTAAGAGGATTCTTTAAAAATTAGAGTGGTCCGTCTAACAGTGGACGAGTCGATGACCTGTTCAGAAAACGATAGAGGAGGTTGAGCCAGGGGACAATAGAGGTGAGAGATCTCCAAATCGCTTCAAAAACACACAAGATAACATTTATCAAATACTAACAATAGGAAAGCGACGAACGAAATGAATATTGAATCTACCAACAATATTGGGAGGAACAACATGGAACAGTGACACCTCTTCCCAACCCACCACCGAAAAGAGAGAAACGCGTCATTTTAGCATCCTTGATCACCGAGGGAGGTGATTTGAATCTTCCGTTTATTTTGTCGAAGATCGAAGTTTGGAGGAATTGAGTGAACGTGAAGTGCAAAATGAAAATCCCATGCACGTCTTCAAAATGATTATTTTATATGCATAAGGCTGGTGCTTGAGATTGTATTGAAAGTGGAATGAAACATGAAAACGCTCTCTATACATTACACTGGAGCCCTGTGCTTTTAAGTCACATTGACGTCATCTATCCATGCATATGTCGCGTGTTGCAAAGCCAGGCCTCTGTCATTTTCATCTGTAAAACATTAACCCCAGTTGGA
>BLAZ01000853.1:51601-60378 GCA_014633955.1 Acropora tenuis
GATAATCAAGGAAAATAGAACAGTATTAGTTAGAGTTGATAACAATGAATTTAGGTTTGTCGTTGTTTTGTTTAAGGTCATTGTGATACATGGTCAAAATGTGAGGAAAGTGAAGAAAGGAAAATTTAACTCTAACCATGAAGATCACGCTAGCATTATTTCAGTTGAAGAGACAACTTTTAGACAGTGACTGTATCTCTCTGTGTACCAGTAAAAAAAAAAAACCCGCCAACAGTGACTGTAAAAAACAGCTGTTAGGACAATGACAAAGACATTATTTTTTTTTTGGTTTATGCAATTACTGTATGATTAAGCTTTCCCTTAAATAGTTGAGTTATTTTAAATTCCTGTGGTTACAGTATGTATGCTATTATTAATAATAATTATTATATATACATGGCATCAGAACAATCTTTCTGCATCTGCAATCAACAAAGTTTGGACCAAGGTCTACCTAGATGAGGCAGTGAGGCTGCCGCAGGGCCAAGTGGTTAGGCAGGGTGGATGTCAGAGCCATTCTGCCCTTCTGCGACCACCGGCTAGATTTCTATCAGGTAGTCCCAGGTTCAACTCCTTGGTTGCTACACATACTAGGCCACTCGTTGCTTCCTGCCAGTACAAATTATTGTTCTTGTCAAATGAAGGTTAAAAAGTTAATAACCCTTTCTGACGAAACAACTCACCGCATCACCAGGCAGTTATATACTTCCTGATCCGGAGGTGTCCTTGGTAGAATGTTCTCCTTCCACCACTTTGAAAATGCCTCTAAATTTTCACAATTCTCCTTGAATATTCCATTTGACCCGTGAACTGAGTCACCTAGTCTGCAGTCTGGCATCACAACATACGTGTGTATATGTGACCTTTCAATTCTCATTTTTTTTTTGAGATCTTGCGTTAACCAGTTTTCTGTAAAATGAAACAGAGAGCTCTCATCTCCTTTCAATTGCTTCTTACCTGAAGCAAATTTAGTGGATTTTTTTTCGGCTCCCTTAACTTGAAGAAATATTATTCCATGATTCCGGTGAAGAAGCACAAAATCATGCTCTCCTCTTGCATATTTCTTTTGATCCCGTGTTAGATCCCTCCAATTGGAAAGTTTCTCAATAAAATTGTAGGAATGAACCACGAACATTGGTTCCTTGTTAAGAGTTCCAAAATCGTGGAGAAGATCAAAAACTTTCTTCTCAGCAAGCTGCCCCTTTTGATCTCTATTTCCTTTCATTTCAAAGGTGCATGGGATCATATGTGTTGTAGATGGGTTTTTCCAGTCTGGATAGTCATGGTCTAATGCTCTTTCCAGCTCTTCATCCAACCATCTAATTCCATCTTCATCAAAAGATCCAAGGGCACCAACTTTCACTTTGGCTGCTCCACTCATTGCTTCTGCCATCTCTACAGAGAGTGCAAAGTAAAACATTAGGCTTCAAGAAACAAATCTTAACACCATGTTTATATAATGATCGTTAGACATACAGTAATGATTGGTCCCTAGTAAGAGAGCCGGGAGAAAAGTCACAACAGCCTGATCTGCCAGACTGGCATTCACCTTTGTCATAACCCCTACTTCATTCATCATTATATTAGTTAATTTTTACACTACTATAACCATGTTTCTGTGTAACATGAACAAACAGGGAACCCAGTTTACACTCACATAGCATCTAGTTTACGAAAGACAATGTTGATATTAAAAAATAGGCAGTCTAAGACTGCATGTGGCTACTGCTATTGAAAGAAACATGAGTGTAACGATGTTATTATTGCTATAAACATGCTATTCTAGAATGATTGCATGTGTGATAGGGTCACTAGGCTAGTTTCATTGTGTTCAGCTATAACCAGAAATGCATTACTTTTTTTGTTTTGCTACTAATATTTTTGTGCTTAGGAATCCTCCAGTTTGATTTAGCAAGCTTATGCATTGCTAGGAATGTTGACACCTGTGCTCGCAAATTCAAACATTATTGCTTACCTGCGTAGTTGATATTAGTTTTGTGTTTTTTCTTTTCGGTAGGTTTTTTTAATCAGTTGATTGACCTTATCTTCTAAGTTAATGGGATAAATCTAAGGAAATCCTGACATTTCGTTTTACTTTGGTTTGGCAACATGCCTCATACTGTTTTGTTAGGTGCAAAATTGCTTAACGTTCCATATAAATAGAGGCATGTTTCAATGTAAACTTGCATTATATCCACCAAATATTTTCAGTGATCATGTGTGTCACTTGTGCAACTCCTATTAAGTCAGTTTTGTCACATGTTCTCAAATTCAGTTTGCATGACACTAGTGTGTCACTTCCATTCTATTTTTGTCTTTAAAATCTTAGTTGTCTGCCTTATATTATTATCTTTTTCCAGAGTTAAGTTTAATAGATTCAGCAACAAAACGTGTTACTGTCATTTTATTTTACACTTTAGAATATCTTTTTCTGCTTTTCGATACTTTTCTGTAGTCCTCAAGACCTAACACACGGTATTCGGTATTATTTTGTTGCATGCAAACGTTTAGTCTAATTAATTTGTATTCTTTTGCATACAACATTTAATAGTTTAGTCGTTCCAGTTTATTTTGTTTTTTGTTGTTGTTGCTGTATTGCTTGCTGATGGATTTGAGTTTTAAATAATCCTTGAGTCCATCTCATTTCTACTAGTTTACCGCTCCATCCTGTTACACGTGATTACATAGGAATCCCAATTAGATACAACCACAAATCTTACAAAAGTGAGGCAAGAATTCACCTGGGCTTCTTGTGGAAAAGTTCACAACTTACACATGCAACCTCGTTCCCAGGATCCTTTCTCTACCTTGAGAAAAAGGATCCTGGGAACGAGGTTGCTTACACATGCACTTACTGGGTGATGACATGATGCCTACCCATTCCCAGAATGCAATAGCCACAAAAACGAATAGTGCTGTTCATTGAAAATGAAAGTTCAACTTGAGAAAGGAATGCCGCAGCGAATAAAACAAATCTCGAAATGAATGAAACCAACATCCATCATAAAAGGCGAATGCCAAATGTGGAAAATGAGCAAACAGCTGAATTTTTTTTATAATAAATATGGGCTATAAATGATACACCCAATTAATGTCGCCTGCACTCACTAACCTTTATAAACTTAAAATATTAATTAGGACTGAAATTGAAAACCTTGTCCAAATATTTTTAAGTAGGTAAATCACTGGAGAGCATGTTAAACTGGCCCTAACATAACTTTTTATTCAGGAGGCTACAACAGGAGTAACTGCCAAATACCCTTCCACCATTGTTTAAATTTAGATGTTGACGTAGTTGTTCAGTAAGAATCATAGCAATGTACAATAATATTTACGAGATATATCTCTCACTAAGTGCCAACGAGCAACCATACAAAACAAATACTAATTGGTAATTTTAGGAGAGAGTCATGTTTTGTGCACGGCATTTTGATTTTTTTTTATGTCAAGCATCCAAGGCAACTTGAAATGTCTTAATGTGAATTTAACAAATGGATTCCATCTTGCAGAGCGTCTGTTCAATAGTACATCACAGCTGACGACAAAGTGTGGTAAGAATAAAAAAACCATGCATATGTGGCCTTGACGTGACATTCTGTGTCATTGGAATCTCAGGAATCTTACCTTACACTCAGGAATCTTAACCTTACAAACATGCCTCTTGATCACTTGAGATTTTTTCTGCCTGCACAGTACTTTCGCACCGCTCTATAATGCTGCCGCCTCACCAGCCTCGCGTCTTCGCTCGGCTGGCTCGTTGGCAATAAAATTACTGGCTAAAACAGCGACACCTTTCTTGTACGAGTGGAGTTTACGATTGTTTAAACCAAACTCATCAAGAGTTCGGATGCCGAATAAAGCCTCAGCCGCTCTGGCTACAAGAGGTTCTTAAAATTGTATTGCAATCTGCCACCTTTTATTTGGGTTAGGCCTTTAATATATTAGTCAATTATTTCAGCCAGGAGAATTTGAAATGATCATGTTTCCCAGCTAGTTCAACGATCTTGTCTGCAGCGAAAACAATAGATTTTCCTCATTTGCCTTAAATTCGGCACATGTAAAGTTTGACATTTGAAACGGGCCTTACGCACCAAAATATGTTCATTCCTTTTATTTCCATAAGCCGAAAAACGTAAACAAAAACACAGCGTTGGAGATTGCAATGAACACTTTTTGCTTTATTATTGGCAAAGATATTTAAGAAAATTGTTTTTATCAAAGTTTAGTTTTGTCTGTTGCATTGGTCTGCAATAGTGCCATTATTTAACAAAGATTTAACTGCATGTCGGTTTCGTGTTACTCACATTTATTTTAAAATATTCTGTGCCGACTTTCACTTTTCTTTTAACATTTATTTTAACCCTAAAATATAGATTTATGTGCTTTATAACTGTCTTTCCAAATTGGCCACACATGCAATTTGAACAAATCAAATTGATTGCTTGTTGATTGTCACGCGTTACAAGGTTAACAGAAATGTCACATGCTAGGCAACTGACTGGTACTCAGTGGGGCAGAACAATATTTTGGCAAAAATCCTACCATACCAAGCGTTCGTTCAAATTAATATGGACATCTTGTCATCTTTTCCCTCTGGAATATCAGCACAATTCAGACAATAGATTATTTTTTTCGTATCTTCAAGTATCAATTTTCTGTGGTCGCCTATTTGACGACTATTTTGCGAATCAAGTCGCCTGTGCAAAAATTTTAGTCACCGTGGCGCTTAAGGCCCCGTCTACACGTATCCGGATATTTGAATCCCCAACTTTTTCTTTCCGGATACGAAACTATCCGCATCCACACGTTATGTGATCAAAGCGTATTCATATCGAATTCAAAATCGTCGAGGACAGCATTGCTTTCCTACTTATTTCAGTTGTTTCTGCTGCCCGTTTTGTCCGGTAGATAACGTAAAGAGCTTGCAGATGTCAAGCTGCCTTCTGGCATAACTTACTTAAGCATTTAGTAGAACGGCATTTACCTACATACAAGCTAAAACACTGGAAATAAGCCCAATGTTTAAATTTGCGAGGTAAATACTGGCGCCAATTTTGCGACGACATCATATCAGAAAATATCCGGATTTGACTGACCACACGTATCCGAAATGTTATCGGATTAAAAAATTTCCACTCTGGAGAGCGGATTAAAAAATTTCCGCATTTGCTTGCGAATTCCCCGTATGGGTGTGGACGATAGCCGTATCGGGAAAGAAAAAGTAGGCAGATTCAAAAGTATCCGGATATGTGTGGCGGGGCCTAAAAGTGGTCGTAGCTTGGAAGGTTGTCAGCTGAATACCGTATTTAACCATGCTGGTCCGAAGATGTAACAAAGGAACGTTCCTGTATATTCTGAAGAAAATCGGGGAATATCTCATTGAAATCGGCAAAGTTCATTGTGGTCTCTGATTCCATTGTTACACTCACTCACTCAGATGGACAGCATAGTAGCTTATGCCTGAGAGGTGGTAATTAAGCTACAGAAAGAACTCACCTTCCAGTCGACAGTGTCAAACAACTTCAGAGCTTTCGGAGCACACAAAAGATTTCTCGTCTGATCATATGCTAATTCCGAGTGACATGCGAGGCCATTCCAAGCTATCCTTGACAACATTTTGGACAACCGACAAGGTTCCGAAAGAAGATCGGAGAATATAGGATCAAAATCGGCAGAGCTCGTTGTGGGCTCAGATACTATTGTTACACTCACTCACTCAGATTGATAGCAATGTAGCTTACGCCTCTAGAGGCAGTACGCTACAATTACACCTGTGTAAGAGGCAGCAAGCTACAAAAAAGCAGCCTTGATCTCTGATGTTTTACTATGGTAGCCTGGTCAATAAATACTTCTTTTCCTATCTTTTCTATTATTTTTCCTTTCTTTTCTTTTCTTTCTCATCTGCTTTTGCCGGGGTTCCGCCGTTAAAATACATTTGGAAAAAATAACAGCATTTTCTTTTAGTCTTCACAAGACAGTTTTACTGCTCAAAAAGCTAAATGCAGGACAATTCGGTCTTCCGCTGGCTCGTGGTTTTGTTTTGGTCGTTTCGTTTCGTCTTTGTGGTATCTGTTTCTCGTTTTGGTCGTTCCGCTTGTTTCGGTGGTTTCGTTTCGACGTTTAAGTACATGATTTTAGTAAATGCCCTTTCGGACAACTCGGAGGAATCTGAGAATAGAGATACCAATACCAAAAACTACCATATCACACGACAGCTTATAGCACTACTTACCTCTCAAGAATTAAAGTCAGGCGAGATTCGAATCTACCCTTCCAGAAGGAAGAACATTCACTAAGAAAGAGGATGATGCAATATACCATGATGCAAGTGCAAAATTCATCACAGAGACATTCTGTCTGCGCATGCACCAGATTTGAGTTTCAATGGTAGCTACTTTATATATGATACCCTATAATGTACCGTTATGTAGATGAGCGATCCTAAAAGCCGGAATGACGGAAAGGCGGAATGGCGGAATCACGGAACGGCGGAAAATGACCCCAAACCCTAAAAGACGGAATCGCGGAACGGCGGAAGGGCGGAAAATGACTCCAAATACTAAAAGACGGAATGGCGGAAAATCCCCCGAAATCCTAAAGACGGAATCACGGAAAATCGCCCAAAATCCTAAAAGACGGAATCACGGAAAATCGCCCAAAATCCTAAAAGACGGAATCACGGAAAATACCCCGAAATCCTAAAAGGAGTTAGGAAAAAGTGAAAAAAGGAACGGGTTTGTGAGACCCCACGACACGAAAACGAAAACGTCTTCCACAAACCCAACGTTCGACTAGTGAGTACAGAGAGAGAATAGGTCACTTTCAAAAATACCATAATACTCTTTGTTTGTCCCTCCAAAATTTTGCAAAAGTATTGCTTTTAATTCTCTTGGGACCATAGTAAGTCCCAAGAGAAAATGGAAACAATGTTTATGCAAAATTTTGGAGGGACAAACAAAGAGTATTATGGTATTTTTGAAAGTGGCCTATTGCCACACCACCGAAACCAACTCTGGACACAACCACGTTTAAAGTCAAATGGCTAAAGAACTCAAGGGTCTACAGATGTTACGGGTGTCGGCAAAACATCCGTCCCAAACCCCAGAAAGGCGAAGCGGAAGTAGTTCTTCCACCTCCTTGGGACTTTGTTCTTGCTCGACTAGAACTCAGGCCAATCCCTAATGATGATGGGGGGTTAAGGATGTCCATCAAGCCGGAGCCAGTGCATTATCATCCAAAGTTGTCTTGCATTCGCAACGCCCACGGCAAAAAGTATCATCCGTCGGTAGAAGTAATGGAAGCTGACAAGGAGGTGATGGATGATATCCATCTTCAGCACTTACGTAACGAATTCGGTTTATAAAGATCTACACGGTAACCTGCATGTTCACTACGTGCATCGTGACCACGGGGCCAAAATTACTTTTAATGCCCAAACTCAGCACAGTTTGATTTAAAAAGTGGTTAAAGTTAGTAGTGCATTAGTTGTCTTTTCAAGGTTAGCAGCTTTTGCATAGTTTTTCACTGAAAGTCGTTTATTGTTAACGTTTGACGACGAAACGTCAACCTTTGTAAACATGGCTTATGTTAGTCATTGTTGAGATTAGTTCCAGTTAATTTTAACTCGACATTTCTTTGAGTTTAAAGTAAGCAGCTGTAGCATATTTCTCAAACATTTCCTCATTGACTTTAGCGCCAGGCGACGAAACCTGCGTTAACATGGTTGATATTAATAGTTCCCGTTAATGTTTGTTACAGTTGATATTAATTTTAGCTGATTTATGCTTTCGATTAATTACTGCAGTTTTGTGCAGATTATGCAGTTGAAATTCAAGCGAAAAGCATGCAGATGAGGTTTAAAAGAGTCAATTAAGTATGCTATTTTGGTTGATTGTTAGGGCAATAAATAAGAAATAATTCCAGTCCTTTCGAGTTGCATTAACCCCAACATGATGTTACACATATTATACATAACAAGCAAAGATAATTTCCGTGGAACAAGAAGGGGATAGGTGAGCTTGTCGTCACTTATTTTGTTCTTCAAACTACCTTTTAAGCCTTTTTTGGGGGGTTGGGGGCTGAGGTGAGGAGCAAATTATGGCAGCTCTGTGGCTCTTAGCATTTGCCTTTTAGAGGGGGTGATTTTCTGTCATTCCGTCTTTTAGGATTTCGGGGGAAATTACGTAACAATCGGTAATAGAAATCCTAGTTAAACATTACAGAGGTACTTGGGCTACTTGAGGTAATTGGGCTACTTGGGGTGCTTGGGCTACTTGAGATACTTGGGCGGCTTGGGCTACTTGAGGTTCTTGGGCTTGATATTCTTGGGCTACTTTAGGTACTTGGGCTACTTGAGGTACTTGGGCTACTTGAGATTCTTGGGCTACTTCAGGTACTTGAGGTACTTGAGACGTTCTTGGACTACTTGAGGTACTTGGGCTACTTCGGGTGCTTGGGCTACTTGAGATACTTGGGCTACTTGAGATTCTTGGGCTACTTCAGGTACTTGAGGTACTTGACGTTCGTGGACTACTTGAGGTACTTGTGCTACTTGAGGTATTTGGGCTACTTGGGGTGCTTGGGCTACTTCAGATACTTGGGCTACTTGGGATTTATGGACTACTTGAGGTACTTGACGTTCTTGGACTACTTGAGGTACTTGGGCTACTTGGGGTCCTTGGGCTACTTAAGATACTTGGGCTACTTGAGATACTTGGGCTACTTGAGATACTTTGGCTACTTCAGGTACTTGGGCTACTTGAGGTACTTGGGCTACT
>BLAZ01000853.1:94251-99251 GCA_014633955.1 Acropora tenuis
TTCTTGGCATGTAAGGTTTCCATTGCTTAAAAGTTACAATGTTTGTTGAAACACCTCTGTGAGCAAAGCATAGAAATTAGTGAAGAACTTTGGGACATTTTAAACATGATTCTGACTGATGTGTAAGTTGATTGATACAATTAGTTTTTTTTTGCATCAGACTGTGATATAACAAAATGAGAAGGATTTTGAACTTAACTTGAATCCAACATGGTTAATTTTTTTCACACTGTTTACATAAAATTAATATAGCGAGAAAAGTGAAGTCGCAACACATGGTTACAGGATAAAATAATTACAGTACAGGTCATAAAATGTGTATGGTGGTCATAGTAGCAAAGGCTTTCTAGCTGACCACAGCAAGTAAGTAAAATCTCAACTTTAAGCTTCAAATGGTCTGGTTGACCTGTACAACCAAAAAATACAGTATTTTAAGTGATATTGAGTGAAATGTACAAAGTGAAGTAAATATACCAGGCAACCATCGTTATTGTCTTCTTTTGTTAGCTGTTCAAAGAATGAGACAATCATCCAAAATAGTTCAGCATAATTACTTTTAATTATGCAATCAGTAATTGGAAGTATTATGCACTTTGAACATGCAAACAAAAAATATTCATGTAAAAAACCCATGCTGAAAAACATGGGTGAAACATGCATGAAAACTTGTTCAGAAGTTTTGATTTGTATGTCAGTTATTAATCATGTTGCCTTGGATGAAAATTTGGCTTGTGCAGTTTTTAAAGAACAAGAAAAACAATTGTGGTTAAACTTGGTGGGGTTGTTTTCATAAAAATGACTGCAATCAAACCATCTCAGCTCCTCTTTTTTTTTTTCTTTTCTTTTCTTTTCTTTACTGTACATGAAAATCCTGTGAGTCTAAAACTCTCAAATGATCCATTCAATTGATTTCTCTAATAGCAGGCATGAACAAAGAAACAACAAATGAGCTCATTGGTTTGCTTAAATTTGAAGTTGTATTACCTATTCATTAAACTAAAAACTGCCATTGACAAAATATTCCTTTATTGGGGGTAATGATGTCGTGTGAATTACCTTTGTTCGACTGACTTGAAGTTTCAATATGGAAGAGAGTTGACGCTGTTTGATTGTTGGTGGATTCCAATCTCCTGGATCCATCAACCTTCTAATACATTTATGAAGTTCAATTTTGTTTTTCAATCTAATCATGATAGTGTACTCTTGTTTTTTTATCTATTTGCTGCATCATAGGTTTAAATCATTGATAATTATTTGTTGGGTAGCTGACTGATTCAACTGTGTATCTGTCCTATCTGTTAAATTTATCCTTTTGTAATTTAGCCTTTTTGTCTTAAACATACCTTGTGTTTAGTGAAACCAATAGCCTTTCTGTTATTTATCTATTTTGTCATTATATTTTGTAGTACTGGAAAAAGGGTGTGAAGTTGTGTTGCTTTGCCAATTTCAAATGTGTGTTTCTTAAACTCTATTTAAAAATCTAATCAAATCAACTTTATTTGAGAAGAGTAACACTTTCACAGTATTTAAACTAATAAAAATCTACCTAAAACTTACAACAGGTCTAGATTAAGAAGGATTGAAAGGAATAGAAAATAAGTAATAATTTATTTATAGTTCATTTGAAATAAGATAATCCACTTCATTGTATCTTAATGAAAATTGACTAGCAGCAGTCTTATTAAAACTGTTGATAGAGTTCCCAATTTTCTTTAGAGTATTTGGTAAGAGCTTCAGAGTTGAGAGGCAGAGGCTCTAAAAGTTCTCTAAAAACATCAATTTTACTTTCAGGGGCGCATCATAAGTGTTTGTGATGATGGAGAGCAGAACACAATCCATCTTTGGGAAGTAAACAAGAAAGACGGTAAATCTGTTTTGGAGGAAGTGAAGACATGCACTTTGGAGGGGAGGTGAGTTATTGTGTAACTTGTGGTTGCTTAGCGTCTATTCTACTAAAATGTTGCAAGGGATTTGCTGGTTATAATCTTCATTCTGTAAGGTTATTTGTGGTGTAGAAGCTTCAGTTTACTAGGATATGTGTCAGAGCCAACTTATTTCTCTGGCTAAAGGAGAAATTTTGGCTGCCAAAAAGTTGGGAAAAATCCTTGGTTGGGGTTTATTAATGTGTATTACCCAAATAACAGTCTAGATTTTTTAGCTAGTTGCTATCTCGTTTTAGGGCGCTAAAGTAAGAACTTGGAGGTCACACTTTACTGAGTAGCATCAAATGCTAGTTGCTAAATGGAAAAAGTTTTAAGTAATATGTTGGATAAAAGAGTTTGTTTACAACTGTAATTTTTTTAATTTGTTATAATTTTGTGCCAGTCAATTTGTGTATCCTAAAACTAACAAAGAATATAAAAATTATGACTGGGCCTCTAATAGTTTATGAGGATGTGATTTTGTGAAATTGGCTCAACATCCTTTTATTTTATTTTTTTAATAACAGGCTGAAAAAAATCTCTGTATGTTTTCTGTCCATGAAAACCAATCGTTTGTATCTCGGTACTGAGGGTGGTAATATCTATCTGTTGGACATTAACTCATTTGAGCTCCAGGAGTATATCATTTATCAAGATGTTGTCATGCAGAGGTTAGTTAGAATTCATCATTTGAGCTATCTGTTGGTTTTCTGCTACATGTCTATCTTAAAATAGATATTTGTGCTTGTTCTTCCTTTTAGCTTGTTGATGATAAAATATTTTCTCAACACAACAGTGAAACATGTGTTGACAAAACATGCTTCTTAGTGTGATTGAACATTGTTTTACAAACAATTGTCAGTTGAAATGGCAGTTGAAGTGTCTACAAACAATAAACCCAGAAGTTCTTGTGTTTCCCTGATTTCTTGTGGTATCTTTGAAAAGGAACTGACATGGTTAAAAAAACTAGTAGATTACCAGAATTTAAATCCTGAGCTTACTTGTTAGAGCAATAAAGTGAACAATATAAACCAGTGGTTAAGTCAGTATATGATAAAGTGCTATTAATTTTTATTGCAGTGTCCAGGAAGAAAGCAAGACCAATGCTGGTTCTGTGGAGGCCATTCAGGAACACCCTGAGGATGCAAACAAGGTTTGATAAGGAAAAAAATTCACCTTATTTCATCTAAACCTTTGTGGTAGAAAGGTGGTAGTGTTCTTAACATCACATTTTGGAGTCTACTCTAAAAGGCAAGATTAAGTTTTTGAGATATATGTAGGGCAAGTTAACATTGTTTAAGTTTCTTTGAACATGGGTTACATTTTTTTTTTATTTTATTTTATGAACGAACCAACTGATCTTATATTTCTGTTAGTACATCTCTTGATAGTAAAAGTTGGTTGATGAAGTGGTTCCAATTTTCTTTTGTTTGCCTGGTATAGATTTTGATTGGCTATAAAAAAGGCCTGGTTGTGCTGTGGAATCACGAGAGGTGTAGTGTCCAGGCAGCATTTACTGTCCAATCCTCTGACCAGTCGCAAGAAGTGGAGAGCGTCAGCTGGCATTCGGATGGAACTAAGTTTATCAGTGCTCATTCTGATGGCAGCCTAACCAAATGGACAGTGGAAGGAAGTCCAGAAATACCTAAGGCAGTGACTCCCTTGGGTCCCTTCCCTTGCAAAGCTATTACTAAAGTGGAGTGGAGTAGTACCTCAGTTTTCTTCAGTGGTGGAATGCCTCGTGCGAGCTATGGGGACAGACATTGTGTCTCTCTTATCCAAGATGCAAATTTAGTTGATGGTGGCGACAACACTCCTCAAGTTGCTTTTGACTTTTCATCCCGTGTTGTGGACTTTTTCACAGTGAAAAAAGGAGATGGTATGTGTAATTTTCTGCAGGTGACATTTTTTTTACATGTTACAGGGGGAAGGGGTCTTATGTGCAGGGGATCTCCAGGTCACATGCTCTTTCAAAGTCCAATTTCTTTGTTGCCCTCTCCCTTAGCCTGCCCTACCCACCCACCCCTTTTGTGTTTCCCTGCTCAATATCACTTTCCAGAGTTAGTTGTCAACTTTCCGTTCATTGCTCAAATGTTGCTTTTCTTAAGGACTGGTTGTTGTTGTGGCAGTTAAGTTGTGGGTGTCAGTCTGCAGAATTGATTTGACATGACTCTCAGTTGTGTGTGAGAATAAAATTATTTTTGTTGCATTTGAACAAAATGAAGGGATCGTTGATTCGATATGTCCAGAATTGCAATTTGAGAAAGATGTCATGAAGTATCCCCTAACTGATCTCTTAATTCGACCATCACGTCTGCCAAGAAATGCATACATTAAAGGTCATAAGGCATATTCCTCTTTAAGAGACAAGGCAATCCTAAGCTAAAAACAACACTAAGGGTGCATTCCATTGACGCTATTCTGGAATAAGAATAAATGGAATAACCTCCAGGTTTTTCTGTAGATGTAACTCTGGGAAGATATATCTACAATATTTTGAATAGAAATGATGCTGAAATTCTCCTTTGTGTTCTGATAGTGTCAAAGTTCTCGTAGGTGTAATTTTTTAGAAGTAAATGTTTGTATTCTAATTCCAGAATATGGTCAATTGAACACACCCTAAAGCAAACTCTAACCATAAAGTTTCAAACGGGTAGTTCATGCTCAGATTTATAGGACACCTCAAAGATCACACGATCTCTTTGGTGTCCTGTAAGTCTAGTGCATCTAATTACATGCATTTCTTTGAGAGTGTGTTTGATGAATATTGTTTGAATGTTTGCCTATGCAAGAGTTCATTGTCAAATTATACACTGGCATTTTCACTTGTCTGATGTCTTATGAAAAATGTTGCACTGTTTATTGGTTTATGGTGCATTTTTAAGCCTCAATCACAAGATGTTTTCATGTTTGAAGGTGTGTTGTAAGCATGTGTTTTAATTTGCTCAATGATTTCTTATATTAATTCAACAAGCAATGTTTATTTTTTTGTAGAACCAGCATTTTTGGTGGTGTTGTGTGAGGAGGAATTGGTTGTCATTGACCTGAAGACCAAGGAAACAGGGTAATATATTCACA
>BLAZ01000853.1:147119-152119 GCA_014633955.1 Acropora tenuis
ACAATTTCTGAAGCTGTCAGTTCAAAATATAGAAGAAAATATGACCAGTCGAGACGCCATGTTCCGTCTCTTACGAGACGAGAGTTGAGCTAATTTTCAACCGGATGTGACGTCACTTTTTGTTGGATGATCCTGATACAAAAAAAGTGCCAGGCCGTATAGGAGTCTTCTGCCCCCCCCTGCCTTTACATGATAAGATATATGTATGGGACGTCTTATGGGCCTAACATGAACGCTTTACCTGGCGCTTGGGATATAGTTAAGTGAAATTTTTGAACGGTCGAGGCAAAGCACAACCATCTGGACCTTGTTAATCGTACGATATGGCATCCAGTTGTAACAAGCAGTCAAGTTCATGCGCAACCAGTCGAAAGTCTTTTAAAGTGATGTTCATTTGCGATGAGTGGAAGTCGACAAAAGGTGGTTTGTCGACCTTCAACAGATGTTTTGCAGAGAACGTGGCGAAGTATTGCAGCCACATCGATGTCTCTTGCTACGTACAACAGTCCGATGAAAATGACCGAGAGAACGCAAGAAAAAAGGGCGTTTCTCTTTTAACAGCAGTAAAATTACCGGGCAATCGAAATAAGATGGATTGGTTAAAGTGTCTACCCAAGGAGCTCCCAAACCCAGATGTTGTGATAACACACGGAAGGAAATTTGGCCCAATTGCTCATTTTATCATGCAAAAGGCTTCCAGTACATGTTGTTGGGTGCAAATGGTGCACGTTTTTTGTCAGGATATCGGAAAATACAAGGCACGTTTGTCGAAAGGTGAGGATCCCATTGAAGATAACGAAAACAAGCACCAGGATGAAGTGGAGCTGTGCGAGGCTGCGGATGCTGTGGTCACGGTAGGCACGAGACTGTTGGAAAAGTACAGTAAGTGTCTTCCTGAAACTACTGTAAGGGCTATAACGCCTGGAATTTTAGAAGACTATCCTCTATATGAACCACCACAAGAACGTTTACTTTTATCGGAGGAGGATGGAGTATTTGATGTGCTCATGGTTGGCAGAGCCCAACGTGAAGATCGAAAGCTGAAGGGCTACGATATCATAGCAGAAGCCGTATCTCTTCTTGGGCGAAAAGTTCACCTTACTTTTGTGGGGTCTGAACGAAACCAACAGAAAGAACTAGAGAAGTGGTTCCTACGCGAAACGGCAATTGAAAAACAACAGCTAACAGTGTGCAGATACAGTGATAGGGAAATACTGATTAGAAGGTTTAAGTCCTCCGATTTGTTTGTACTTCCGTCTCGGGAAGACGCTTTCGGAATGGCCGCATTAGAGGCGCTATCTTCTGGAATTCCCATACTTGTTTCAGAAAGCAGTGGGATTGCTGATGTCCTGCGAAAAGTAGAAAATGGAGCCAGTTTTATAGTATCAAGTAATGATCCTGCTGAATGGGCAAAGCGTATTAGACAGGTCTCCATCCAGGAACCTCGTCAAAGATATGATGGTGCACGCCGCCTGCGAGAGAGCTATAGCAAGACCTACCCTTGGGAACAAGCGTGCCAGAAGTTCGCGAAGCTGCTGGAAGAAGTGATGAAAAGTAAAGGTAGATTGAAAAGTCTTAATTTTTGTCTCTTTAGTTAGTCGATCTCTTATTATTATTTTTTTACATTGTCGGGGACAAATATATCGCACTAAATTTTTTCTCAGTGTTCTTGAACAAACAGTACTGAGGTGCGTTTACTCGTCGAACTCCTCCGAACGCCTCAATAACGCACGTTGTGCAAGTTACGGAATTTCGGTCATTTCACCAATGAGTCCTTATGGCCCCGTCAATGGCTTACTGTACTTTGCGAAACGAAATGGAACGAAACGAAATGAAAATCTGTAGTTTGCGAAATGAGAATCTGTAGTTTGCGAAATAAACATTTCCTTTCTCGCTGCGTCTACTCGGATATTCTTAACAGAAAATTCCCTCCAAAAAAGCCGTTTCGCCTTCAGGCTGATTTGCTCAATCATGTGAGGTTGAAGAGGTAGTAGGCACAGGTGCTGCAAACTGATCAGTTTATTATATCTTGTTGTAGATATAAACAGAGAGAAACACGTTGGTCATCCAGTGAATCCTGTCAGCCCTATCCCAAGGGAACCATTAAAAAGAAAGGCCACAAATATGCCTGATGAGCTGGAGGATCAAAGGCCAACTATTTTACAAGCGACTCTTCATGACTACATCAACAAGATTTTCCCCAAGCGATCTTTCACAGACAGTCATTGTTTGAGATGGGGAGACATCACTTTGAGACGAGACCTGCAAACAAACAAAGAAATACTTATTGGGAATTTCTCAGGTCTGGAAACCCAACTGGGTGAACATCAGCTGGACAGTGATGACCTTCAAGCCCAGGCAGTAAATTGTTACAAAGAATTTCGAAGTCACAGACCAAATGAGATGAACACTCCAAATTCCCCATTTTTTTTGGCCATTAAAAGGAAGAGAAAAGAGGGAGATCCTGTATGGTACTTGGAGCGTCGACAGGGATTGCGTAAAATTGGTAAAAGGCAGTAATTGCAAAGGGGTCCAGGCAAAAGAAACCAAACCTTACGAAAACTGAATCAGCCAAAGCTTGTGGTCCCGACTATCACAAACTGGATGCTAGAGGAGTACAGTAAACGTCTGGTCAGTCCCATATGCTACCTTTAAGGAACAGCAACTCCCAAGTATGTGGAAGCATGCAGACATTACACCACTGCCCAAGCAAAACCAAGAAAAAAGATCTTTGTTCTATATTGCTGACACCTTGTTTATCCAAGATTGCTGAGGAGTTTGTTGTTAATTTGCATATCAAGCCAGCAGTGCTGCAGATTCCCTCTAGCGTCCCAAGGGCACAAAGCTTGGTCCCTGGATATTTATCTGTGTTATCAGAGATTTAATAGTTCATGGTGCAAGCCTATGGAAATATGTAGACAATACAACTATATCTGAAGTTGAAGAGAAAGGTCAAATCAGTTTCGCCCAACAACTGGTGAACTCAGTTGATGACTGGTCTATTAGGAACAGGTTCCAACTTAACGAAAAGTGTAAAGAATTAGGAATAACCTTTGCAAAATATCGTGATGATCTGCCTCCTTTGCTAGTTAACGGTTAGGCCCTTAAAGTTGTAGATAAAAATTGCTACGTTACTTGGCTTAACTATCAGCAGTAATCTTACTTGGAATGAGCATATGTTAACAGTGGTTAAAAAAGCTGCCAAACTCTTTTATTTTCTAAAGCAGCTAAAACGTTCAAATGTCCCTAAGGTAGAGCTAGTAAGTTTTTATATCACATGTATAAGGTCTGTATGTCAGTATGCCATACCAGTTTTTCTCTCTTTACTTCCTGAGTACTTGGTTAAAGACTTGGAGCAGGTGCAAAAGAGGGCCTTAGCAATAATTTGTTCAAATCAAACTTACACAGATGCTCTTTTATCCATAAATTTAGACTCATTAGAGCAGCATCACCATCATCTAAGCCAGTCACTCTTTGACTCAATAGAAGGGCATATCTCTCATTGTTTATGTAAGCTATTTTCACCTAAGACATTCTTGAAATTATGATGTTAGTTTTAACACCAATAGAGCCAAATGCAGCTTTTTAAATTTTTATTGTATATGATTGTCTAATAATTATTAGTACCTACTCTTGTACTTAATGTATAATGCAATTCATATCTTTGGCTGCAATGTTTTACTCAAACTATTCACTAAACAAACATGCCTATCATGTCTAAAATTTGGATGTCCATCCTCCGACTCATTAGGCATGGCAATTTAATATTACTATGATTCTACATTGATTTTAGGAAAGACAGAGAGAGTCATCCTATGTGATTCTGCAACAGCTGTAACCATTAGCCACACAGTTCAAATCAGCTATCTTAATTTCATCAATTTTAATGAAAGAGCTGGTTTGAAAGAAATTATTGAAACAATCCCTTTTGGGAAAATTGTCTTTGTTTCATGTCATAATAAATAGAGTTCTAGCTTCTAAAGAAACTGTGATGCTCTGTCGGTGGGAGAGATAGAAACAAAAATTTGGTTTTATCAAACAAGTTAATAAAGGTTGAATTAGCACCATGAAAGGTTTAGAAAGCTGACGTTTCGAGCATTAGGCCTTCGTCAGAGCACTCTGACAAAGGGTTAACGATGCATCCTGGGTGGGATGCTTGGAGGACAGGAAAAAAGGCTTGTAAATCATAAGCCACAGGCAAGTAATTAACAAGCTCTGAGTGTTTTTGTAACATCCCAAGTGAGTTTATTATGCCAGAAAACTCACACAAATGCAGTCTGTTGCTTTTATAAAACAATATTTTTATTTTTGAATAGTAGAAAGGATCTTCTGGATAAACAAGAAGCTTTTGACCAATCAGAAATCCGCAGTAATTCAACTCAGTTCTTTGTATGTATGTATGAAACTTTCAAATAATAATATTTATTATTGTGAAGTGTATTGTTGCTTTAGTGTCAGCAAATGATCATACAATAGTAATTCAGGTGCCCCACCTCAAATAGGTATGTTAATTACTTGCTACCACGGTATTACATTTCCCTCACATTTTTATAGTATTGCTTGTAAATAAAATAATATTGTAATAAATGTTATCAATTTGTCAGGCATTGTAGCAAATTTTACAGGCTAAAATGGAGAATGTGGTGGGCTAAAATCTATGTTAGCCTGCTGAAATAACCCAATGAGAAGTGAGAATCAAAGTATGAACAATCATACAAAATCGAGAAGCCATTTCAGTGTCTGTTGACATTTTCTTGCCCTGCATTAGTGAAAGAAATATTCCTCATACTGTTTTGTTGTAATTTTTTTCTTGATGCCCTCCATAGTGAGAGTAATAGTAATAGAGTTAGGTTCTTGGGCATAAATATATTTTGGGCCCTTCTCAGAGCTCATTTTAACTCTCGCCTAACAGCTCAGGCTAAAATGAGTGAGTCAGGCCCAAAACATATTTATGCCCACAACATACGTAACTCTATTCTTTTAATAACTACGAATGTGTT
>BLAZ01000853.1:179188-181688 GCA_014633955.1 Acropora tenuis
TCACTTCCATTTCTCTTAGACAGTTGAGTTTTGCCTGTTAACCCTGCCTTTTCAATAAACAATCATGTGATAAAAATAATCACTTTTATGAAGAAAAAATTGAGCCTAAAAGGTTGATTTTCTCAAAAAATAAAAAAAACCACGGTGCTGCCGCAGTAGGGCAGTGAAACTGAAAAAATCTGGAGTCAAACCAGTTGATGGGGGTCAAATTGTCACGTTAAATTTATTACCAATCTGACATCATCCCTTCATTGGAGCTAAAATGAAGCCTTTTACAGACTGTCAAAATTGAAATTTGTATAAAAGGTAACTGCATACCACTAATAGTTTTACTACATTTTTTGACATTATGCATAGCCAAATAAATAATAAATTGGAATTCATTATTAAATGCCAAATAGCACATAAAAGTTATGAAGTTAGTATTTTTTGTGTCAGATGTCTCGTTCAGGTGATGGCATCCTTTGTGGTCGTTTATGCATGGTTTTCATTAATTTTTCAAGAAAAAGGGTTCCTGACTGGAAGCAACCAGATACCACAAATGAATTTGAAGGGTAGAGCTTTCAATTTCGCACCAAAAGAAGGTGGCTTTTTCCTTCTAAGTAGACAGGTGCCACCATCCGGGTCTTGGCTTCTAATACAAACCCTGTATATCGCATTAACTCTGCTAATGATATTTCAAAAGTGTTCTCATTTTGAATGTCACGTGTCAAGTGGTATTTGAGAGGAATTCACACAAATATCACCTTATTACTTGTTTATACAACTAATTGAGAAATTTCAAAGGCCTTCATATAGGTACTTGCTGGTACTTGAAAATTAGCTTGGAATGTCACTAAAAATTGTAATTCTGTCCGTCATTATTTCCAATGATTGCACAACCCTAGAAATGTCTCCAGCCTGATTGGCTGGAGACATTTCTAGGGTTGTGCAATCATTGGAAATAATGATGGACAGAATTACAATTTTTAAAGAGATCAACGTCTCAATATTACGTGCTCGTTAATTCCTAATGGAATATCAGCAATGATACAAAGACTTGTGAGTTAAAATGAATGAAAATAATAATTTTGTGAGAAAGTGTTGACATTTTGCAACTGGTTTGGCAAGTCTTCCTCTGTCTGCGTCATTTAACAACCAATTTGCCAGACTGGAAATTAGGTTCCAAAATTCAGGAAGATTTTCACACTATGGTATAAATCAAATTCGAACATTTTGACAGCCGTACTACGATACTCAAACGAGTGCTGGATTGCAAAGGTATTCAAAAAAGGATTTCGAAAAATTTCAGGGTGGAGATAAACACGCAACGCACGGAAAATAAAAGTTCCTTTCGACTTGGCGTATTCTTAAATGTCCTTGGTTATATCATACCTCTCCGTCCTTTTTCTTTCCTTTTTCTGCTTCTTTCAGCAGCTTTCTTATTCTACCTTGTTCTTTCTGCAAGCGTAAAAGCAATGCCCTTTTCTCTCCCAAAGTCTTCACCAGAGTACGTCGAAGTTCCAAACAATGCCCGCAATAATTGTTTTCGTTTTCAGCTCTTACACCAGCCATTTCCAGTTGCAACCTTAGCAGTGTGACCTCTAAGCCTCTATAGCTCGACGAGCCATTATATTTGAATGATTCTAAGCCAAAGTCCCCCGGTCGACTGCATGTCCAAAATTAGTTACACAATCTCTCGTATCATCTCGAATGACACTGACGTCACGTTACGCACAGGATTCCGACATGTAACCAATGCAAGGTGATGCAAGGTGGGACAAAAAGTGTTTTCAGTACAATTTTTGAGTGATCAGCAAGCGTCTATCTTGTTTACGAACTAGTTGAAGTATGTGACAGTGCAAAAATATGCCTCAAATTAAGAACGAACATAGCAAAATTGTCTCAGACTCGTTTTAGCAGATGTAGCGATATTTGGAATAGCACGTACAAGCTCAGACTTATCTTTATCCAACCATGGCCCTAAAAACGTGTCAAGTCAATATTCTTCCACTCCTATCCCGCTTTGAAAAGACAAGGAATGCTTTCAACATATTTCTATATAAGGCCTAAATGGAGGACATTTGAAATAGAAAATTGATGTTTTCCTTTCCATCTAAGGCAAGTTTCGTGAAAGCGCACGAGCGTGATCAGCGTGCGTTACTTCAGCCAACAGGCAGCGTGCGTCATTATTATGTCATCAAAGTCGCCAGGAAACGAACGAAAGAGCTGAGATCGTGCTGAGAAACTGTTCATCCAGAGAGATATTTGCAATTTTGAGTGGCACACGGTCACCACGAATGTCTATAGCTGTAGCCTAAAATCTGAGAGGAATTTGAGTTAAGTTGAGGTTTAGCTTTTAAAGAAAAATTCCCTAAAAATTCGGTCGAGTTTATTTTGGTGTGTGTCCGGCCACAAAATTTTTGAAACGCTTTTGAACTGAGTCTGATACGCATCTAAAAAGTGTGTGTTCTGTTTGTTGTCACCATGACTTCTAATTTTTTATAAGAAATTCCAGAGA
>BLAZ01000853.1:224406-226698 GCA_014633955.1 Acropora tenuis
GCTTTTGAGTTATCGATCTTTCTTCTTAACAGTTTGGCTTAGTCTGGTTTATTATTGAAGCCGCATTGAATAAACAGAACTGTGAGTGTTTGAATGGCGTTATGGTGGGAGCATGCGCCTCCCACCCATGTGGCCCGGGTTCGATACCAGACTCGACTCCACGTGTGGGTTGAGTTCTGTGGTCCTCTACTCCGCACTGGTTTTTCACCGGGTACTCAGGTTTCCTCCTCTCCTCCTCTCCAATTCAAACCAACATTTGATTTGAATTGATTTGCGTTAATTGATAATTTCAGTTGACAGTGTTTCCAATTAGTGCTCCAGCGCTTGAACGACTAAACACTTAATAACAGTTCCTTTCCTTTCTTAGACTAATCACTGTTGATATGTGTGCGTCTAAAGAAGAAGGTGAAAGAAATCTTGAGTATTTTCAACGACAAAAATCACCTTTGCTGCGAAGGTTCCTCCAGGAAAGAGGGATTCAAACGCCTTCGGAAGGCAAGGGTGATAATTATGGGGGTAGCAGGCCTACGCAACTCCTACTCACTGATCTTTGAGGTATAGGGAATGTGCTTAGGGATGTGCCTCTTTGGTAGGAACAATCGAGGGATCTTTAAATATTTCGCCAAGTAGCGGTTGTTGTTGGATTAAATGCCACTTTTGTTGGAGTATTGGTTTTAGATTAGGCACTCTTGGACGGTATGGTGTGAAAAAAGGCAAGATCTGCTTATCTTCTTTGAATTTAAACACGAGATTCTGGTCTTTACTGAATTCTTTTTCCGAGGAGTTGTTCAGCACAACGCTTCTTTCGATTGTCAAGACGCTTCGAGCACAAACTGGTCATATTTCTTTGTAGGGTTAAAGATAGTCAGATAGCAGCCTGAGGAATATTTTTACGACCAGAAATGCTAATTGCGATGTCGGTTTCCTCAAAATGCAACGAACAGATTCTCGGATCGATTTATAGTCTCTTGAACTTTTTGTCTGCCGCTCACGTAAAACTCCCCACTTCTTACGATCATCACTCTTTACAGGGAAACAACATAAATGCGGTCTTGTTTTGCTCCCATTACGAAAAACAGCCACGATTCAATAAATTTTCATAGTACACACGGAAAAAAGACTGCAAATAACCGTAAAAACGAGGAGATTTCCTGAACCTCGTTCCCAAGGTCTCTCTTCCCTGCCTCCCTTGTCGACGAGGAGACTCGCTTCAGCATGCGAGTTTCGACACCAGTCTCTCACGTTGAAACATATCAAAGACAATTACAATTTTCCTTCAACAACAGGTCACCAAACAATTAGTCTGCTATTCCCAACAGAAGTTGACAAGTTTCAGCAACCTACCGCAAAAAATGACTCCCTCGGACGGATTCTGGCGGGGTTTGGTTTCTGGTATGGTGATTGCGAGCATCATGACATTTCTGTTGATGAGAAGAAGCCAACAAGAACGAAGGCCACCTAAAAGGGGACCAGAACAGAATGATGATAACTCTTTTTGACAGGTAACTTTGAAGTGAACACTATTCAACTGTGTTGATTGTGAAGGGAAATTGCCCATAATAGCAATTTTAAGGACACAAAATTTCATCCTCCATAATTTGTGGAAAAAATTGTGACTAATACGTTTTACACATCAGTGGTCAGGGATTTCTCCATCAGTAATTACCATATACATCTTTCTTTCAATAACTCGCTCAAAATATCTGTTTTGAGAGTACGAGTTTCAAGCGATCATATTATAAACATAAAACAGTTGCGAGTAGAGAGCTCTTATTTTTCTCTAAAATTTTTATAAAAACGTATCTCAAAAGTTAATTATGTATGCCAATTTGTATGCCATAGCGGTAGAGCATAGTCTCTCCACGGAGTGTCTGGAAACGGCCCAGTCCTTAGCCAATATGTTATTACTCGGAAATTCATGTCGTCACGTGACATCGAAGGTGCACTCTAGACGCTGTCAGCCATTACAGATACTAAATGTATTAAGTGATTCCTGGAGCAAACTGCTCAATATTTGGGTGCGGCGTGTCACGAAAGCCAAAATACCAAGGGATCGGTATTTTTAAAATTACACCTTCCGCTAAAAAAAACAATCAAAGCTGGAGAAAGGCGTTATTGCACGTTGTAACGAGAGACAGAGTTGTTGACGCAAGTTTCCGAAAACAAATAGAAGGGAGTGTGCTCATTTGCGAGAGGCATTTTACGCCAGAAGACATCGAAATTCGTAAGTTTCAGTCCTTTTCGTATTTATTCTTGTATTAGAATAATCTTTTTGGAAGTTTCGAAGCTGAA
>BLAZ01000853.1:233046-235546 GCA_014633955.1 Acropora tenuis
CTTATTGCTATTAGCTGTTACTTAATGACAAGAACATCTGCTGTTACCTTGATTCTGAATCAGTGTCACTGTCAAATCAATGCATTTTTCTTCATTCAAATCTTGGATTTCCCTGCAAGCAGAGGTCACTCAAATGATCGAGAAGAGGGAGACTTTCTCCTCTCAATCATTTTTAGAGACCTCTGCTAGCAGGGAAATCTTGAATGGTAGAGTTCTCAGGTTGTGGAAAACTGAAATGGGCAGGAGAAATGATTTGCATATGAATTTTTGCCTCTGGTGGTATGAGATATGAAGCCGCATGAGGGACTGGGGAAGAACAAGTTACACATTGATTTACTGAATTTCAATTACCAGTTGGCAAATTGACGAAACAGCGCTATTTCCTCTCACAAATTCTTTGTGTGGAAAGGAGGGCATTACCTATTTTTGCTATTTGGATTTCTTCAGTGCTCTGTCAATATTAGTGATGTTAATAGGATTGACTGGAGTCCAGTTCAGTGTAATCATACGAGTGATTAACAAAATCGGACGTTACACTTTCCGAAGATCTTAGAAAGGACAAATAGCTGGTGAAAGACGTAAATTGCTTTATGATTTTTTAATTTTGTTAAAATTTTGGTCCTTAAGACTTAGTTGTCGTTGCTGTGGTGAATATATTGAAGTTTGTAACTGGTTCATTTAACATGAAGTTGTAATCGTGATTTTTTTATCTAACTGTCCGATTACAGACCCTCCAATTACAAACTGTCCGATTCCATGATACTAAGCAAATTAGTTGGTCTTTTAAACCAATCACATTCGTGGAAAGTGAAACATTTCAATTTACGTCATTGTAGTATTACCGTAATTGTCGCTTTTAACTGGTGGTCTAGTTCTCTCGTAATCTTTTGCATTTATTGTCTCTTGCTACAACATGGGTTATGAATTGTTTCCTTGAAGTTTCAGTTATCTTTTATCAAGCCACCGGCGAAGCGAAACCGATATATTACGTAGGATATCGATTTCGCTACGCCGATTAGCGCGAGCGGTTCATGATCAAATACCATTTCATTTTAATGTCATTTTTTCTGTTATTTTCGAACAACTCGATAATAGAGGGGTCGAAATCGGTTGTTTTTGCGGCTCGAACTCGATGAGTTAATTAAGCCCTTTTTAGCATGTTCTGTGTTATCGCGCACAAGGTTTTACCAGTTCTTTGTTTCATGCTTATAAATTATTATCATATGAGTGATTTACTCTCAGCTTCGTGGTTAAATAACTGTTAGTTGTGTTTGCTTTGCGTTATTGCACGATACAGCACTTTTGTCCTTGGTGATTCTATTTATTTTTATATTTTTATACCCTGGGTTCCAGAGGTTATTTTTTTCCGACAAGCTGGGAACGCGTTTCTTTCTTGCCATCAAAAAAGAACCTCTGGCTCGTAGGGCAATGCAAACATCTTCCTGAGAGGCAATGTTGATCTGTTACTCACACTTTTCTTTTTTGCATCTTTTATTTAGATTCCTAAAAGCTGCTTCATCAGCCAGCAGCCGTGTCTGTTTCCAAGTATAGAGAAAAGAAAATGTGATCTAAAATGCTCAACGTAGATGCTAAAGTGCCGTAAAGTTTGTAATTTAAAGCTGTGCTGTGATAGCTTTTGTTGCAAATACTGTTTGTGAAACTCCCATGTTAAATAATAATTGTTACTGAATAAAAGCTGATCCGAAGAAACTCACTCGTTCGCTACGCTCACTCGTTCGTTTATAAAGTTTTGCGACTCGTGAATAAAAATCCGTTTTCTGGGAACCTTTCTTATAATAATCATTTTAAGGCCACCGACCACATTCTTCCCATTTCAAAAGTTTTGCTTTTACTTTTTGCTGACTTACCTTTTCACATTTTCTTTACTGATAATAGAACTTCTACCAACATATCCTCACCCCTTCATCACAAATTTCAGGTTCCAAAGGAATAATAATAACTTGTGGGTGCCGAAACACTAATGTTGATTGAACTCATGGAATGTTTTTTTATGTCAGGTGTGTTTGCTTGCCTCAAAGATCCTCATTTTGTGTTTGTTTCGCGATTTTTTCCCTTTTTCTGAGTACGTCACTTTTCGGAAGAGTGACGTACTCAGAAAAAGGGTTATTTGTATACAAACCATTTCCGGTCTTCTATCATACTTGAGTGATTGAGCAATTTTTGTGGGGGATGACCACTCGCTTACCCTGTTGGATTCTGCACAATCCATAACAATTTTTCCCCCGGGAATTTTTTTCCGGGAACTAGAAGATGTAAATGATAATTGATGGAAAAACGACTTTGCCATCCGAATTACATCTTTGAAAATAAGTTGCTTAAAAATGCACTAATTCGGCCAATTTAGCTTCCGGGAATACCTTAAATAACCATGTATGGCCTGTGCTATTAATAGCTATGGTAATGGCCATTGAGAGCGACTTTAAATTAAAACAAAGTTGGACAGAAAGTCGTTACCGTGACTAACTTACACCACTCATCA
>BLAZ01000853.1:243046-248086 GCA_014633955.1 Acropora tenuis
GTTTTTTAAGATAATTTTCCCAGCAAAAACATGTAAATAAATTTTAAACAATGCTTTGAGCATTCAAAAAAAGGCTGACAATGACAAAAGAGTGATTAAAAACAAGTACTGTACTGCACATGTGTCAGAATTATTGTGAAATCCTGTAAAAAGCGCTTTGTAGGCATGGATGTTTCTCACTTTACCCTTAAATTGCTTAGGTTTCCAAGTTTAATGTCATTGTGACTAATGACAACAAAAGAGGCTCACTTTCATCACACAATGCTACAGACTGAACTGAACTATTACCAAAAAAGACAGGAGTCTTTGGAAGTGGAAGAAAGACATTGAAATTCTCAGTTGAATGAACTCAGTGGGTTTCAAATATTTGAGGAAGCCTTATTTATAGATTTTGTCTTTTACAAAACAGTTCCCATTTTACCGGAAATAAGAATAATAATATTATTACAATTAGGCCACCACATCTTTCCAATCTGAAAAGTTTTGCCTTTACTTTTAACTGACTTTCACTTTTTCTTGGAACTTCTACCAGCAAATCATTATCCCTCCATCAAAACATTTTAGGTTATAAATGAATAGCCATGAGTTGTCAATGCTGAAACAATGATATTGATTGAACTGGAGAATGAATTCCTCAGATAAAAGAAAAAAGGCACAAAGCAAACAAAATGAGGAGCTTCAAGCTAAGCAAACACACTGACATAAAATAGATTGTATTGGAAGGTTAACATTGGCTATATTTTCCTCTTGTAAAAAGTGAATATAATAATAGTAACATAACTCAACATCACTGAAGGGAAAAATAAGGGTTTCCCTTGAAATTAACATTTTCATAAGGAAAGACATTCCAAAAAGTGAAACCTGAGAAACAAGAACTTAAAATTAAAAAAGACTGAATCTAAAACGAGGTTAAGCATATGGCCATTGTTAATGATAGTATTATAATTTGTACAACCCAGATGGAATGGAGGCATTCTGCCCAATTCAAGCACCACGTCAGTTTGATGAAGTTTATGGTTCCTTGCTCAAAGAAAAAAGATGAGAAGTAGTTTTGTCTCAGCATAGTTAATTACTGTTTAGTTACATCATATAGAGCAGTTTTCAAATGACTCTTGGAAGCAAATGATTGCTATTGCTATACCCAGTTTTTCAACCAATGAGAAGCCAAGACCAATCAAACCTTATAAAAGTGATTTTCCTGCACTTTGAGCAGGTAATTACTAAGAGTCTGATAGGTTCATCTGGCTGTTTGCTCCTGATGTGATTGGTCAGAGTTATTACATTGATATAAAATTTTTTGATAGTCATTTGAAAACTGCCCTATCATATTTGAAAGACTATGAAGAACAATAGAACATCCAGCATCAGCATCTGACCCTTTACCAAATCCAGTGCACACAGAGTAAAATATGTTGATTTGGTACAGCAAAAAGCAGCTAAATCTGTTTTAAACTGTTACAACCTACCTGTTAGAGAAGTGTTGAAGGAGTTGGGTTGGGAATCTCTGATACCAAGAATAAAGGCATTGCAGGTTTTATTTAATTTTCAAAGTCTATCACTAAATTGTTTGCCATGGATTGTCTGAAGCATGTATAACATTTGTCCTGAATAAGCCAACATAATATATTTATAGAATGGTTTACCTGAGTAGGTGGTACTTGAACCCAGGCTTGCTCCTTTGAAACATTGATTTACTTTACTAATTGACATGAGGATATACTTTTAGTTTACATTATACATTTTAGTTCCCTTCAATAATCTTCGTTTGTGAAGGAGGAGAGTCCACTCAAAAAAGAAAAAGATTCACCGAAGAATAAATATAAATATTAACTTTTATTGTGACAAACATTTTTTTGGCATTATGAGCCAGATCCTGAATACATCAGCTTGAGTTGGTAAAGGTAAAGTCACTTTATTTAACGTCGGTAGTTCCTTCAGTTACGAGACTGGTATCAATGGAAGCCGACGGTGCGCCCTTTTAATCTCATCCCTCGGTCAGTTATCCGTTTTATGGGTATCAAATCTATAGCTACGCGGATCAGACGAAAGTCGAAGCAGACGTTAAAGTCACTGAGTATCGAACCGAGGACCTCTTGCTCAGAAAGCCGGGCACTAACCAACTGAAATGGTGACACTTGCAGTGTGTTCATTAAATATATATGTACAATATATGTATATACTTTATATCCGTGATGAGTGTGCAGAAGTGCTGCCTGAGACGTCCATAGAAACAGTGGAGAGTGAATATTAGGAAATGAAATTTGGTCGACGGAAGATTTGGCATTTTATTGCTATTTACTTTCGCACAGCACAACTTGTGCGATGTTCTTCAGATAGTTAATATCTGAAGATAGCTATGTGAACAGCAATTAACAATTTGAGAAGGGCGAAACCATTTAACAAATAAAGAAGCCTGAGCCATGGAAATGTACGAAGGAAATGTAGAAAACACGAGACGCGGGCGAGTGTTTTCTACAATTTTCGAGTGTTCTCAAATGTCCGGAGTGTTTTATCAGAGTGTAAATACACGGCATAGCCTTCGGATCGTCATCACTTGTGATCGGAACACCCGTAAATTCTAAACAGTTTCTCCTCAAATGCTGTTGCGTTTCATGATCAAGCAAACACTAGACTCGATTCAGAGCCTCCTCGAGTTTGTTGGTAGCCAGCTCGTTTTGTGCACGCGCATCTACGCACTTCGCTTCGAGAGAATCCCTAACATCCTTGTATTTCTCGTCGATCTTAGCTGTTTGACCTTTGGTATCTTGGAGAGTTGACATAACAGTCGTATTATGCATACAAATTATGCATACAAATTTTTGAGACTTCTCGATGTCGTCACAATGGACAATGAAATTGACGCTTGATTTCTAACAGCTCTATCTTCGATTTCTCGTGTTATGCTGCGTAGGAATTCGTTCTTCCACGTGCTTCGAAAGTCACTTATTCTAAGACTTTTGTACAATTAGATGAAATAACTGTATCAAAATTTCCAAACATTCCACGGAAAACTAGGATCAATTAGGAAGCTGTCCAAGCGTCATGTAGAGAAGCCCGTCTCAGAAGGGTCATCATAATTTTTCATTTTAGCAAGGACACGATTTACAAAACCGTCATGTTTTGATTGACAGATGGGCGGAACTGATCATGATTTTGGAGGGAAAAACCACTCCATCAGCCAATCAAATCGTGTATCGTTATTGTTATATGCTAAATAGCAACATCAAGCAAGTTCGTTTCGGAATCACCGTGCGGTCGATTCCTATCCATTGCTTTATAGCCACCTTCTGCAAAAATGAATCCCTCAGAAGAATTCTACCAAGGCTTACTGTGTGGCATCCTGATTGGGCTCTTCATACTATTAGTACTATTGCTGGAGACGGAGGCAAGCCCAGAGAGAAATAATCACCTACAAAAACAAAGGGCGAAGAAAAGAGGACCAGAAGAAAATGACGATAAGTTCTCTTGAGAGGGTAGGCTTGAAGTGACTGAAGTATTCAACTGGGTTAACTGGGTAGGGATATCGACCATAATAAAATTTCAGGGACACAAAATATCATTCACAAAATTGTAAAAAGAAATGTGCGCAGAACAGTCACCGTTAAGATCTGGATATTCATTCTTAGCCAAACTTATTGTAATTCATCGCTCGGCAAATATTTCATATTTAGTTCCTCTATTAACCGTGGCTAAGACTACTTCAACCTCACGAGTTTCATTGAGTCGCTTCGTAAGGATCATATTATATAAATATAACTAGTTCTGAGCTTTAAAGATTTTTTACTTTTGCCAAGTTTTTTGATAGTTTTGGTGTGCTAGCACCTCTTTCCAAGTGTTTCGCTCTCACATGCATTTTGCCCTTCCGCGCGCGATGTATTGTCTGGCGTTGTCCAAGCAAATGATTTGATGGGTCACGAGTGAAGGTTTAAACGTAATCAAAGAAGATTGCGTTGGAACGTTGAATATTGAGAATTCAGGTCGTGCATACCTTCGCTTTTGTTTTCAGTAAGTTAAAATCATTACAATCTAATCGAATTTGTAATTGGATTTCCCTCTATGAGAGTGAGTCTGTGGAGTTTTATGCAGTACTGCGGGACAACAAACTGCACACTCACTCACTAAATTTCGGCATAGTTAGTGGAGGAATGAAAGCCGGCGCGAAGTTTTACGGGTCTACGGGAGAAATAGTGATGCGTTCCCTTCTTTTTCTATTATCTTGCGACTGATGAAGTCCGGGAGAAGCATACTTGTGCTCAAAAAATGGTCAGGCATTCTACAATCGCCCAGTTGATAAATCAGGGACTTTTCGTAACCAGTCAGTAAATTGTCGAAGACGTCGCTATTACCTCATCCGAATTATAAAAAGGAGTGCATTACCTATTTGTTTCATTTAAATTTGCACTGAGTGTACAACGCCATGTCGAATAATCACATTAAAGTATTACAGCCTTTAACTCGTGGTTCAATTCTATTGTATTCTTTTGCATTTTCTGTCACTTTGAAGTTTGAGTTATGATTTTATATGCAAGACATCGGCGTAGCGAAACCGATAAGTAAGTTAATGGTTTTGTTTGTTTATTTGTATTTTAGGGTTTCGAGAGCGGTAATTAAGTGTTATTTGTGGTTTATTGAGTATTATTTATTTACATTGAGTATTATTTATTTTTATCGACGTCGACAGACTCAGACTTAACGTGGAAACCGTGTATCGCATAACAATGCTTTATCATGACAATAATACTCAAGGGGATCTGAAATTAACATAATTGCATAATAATTATTGATATTCGAGTACAATAAAATCACTAGCTTAGCGAATGAACAAAAAAAAATCACCACACGAATACTGAGAACTAAACTTACTAAAATGAGCAGAAAACTAAGCCGGTTTATCTCACTCAGTAACTCTGATCTCAGTTAAACAAAAATTGGGTTTTATAAAACGAGTTGATAAAGGTTGAATTACTACCGTGAAAGATTTAGGCCCCGTCCACACGTATCCGGATATTTTTGAATCCGCAACTTTTTTTTTCCGGATAC
>BLAZ01000855.1:21088-23588 GCA_014633955.1 Acropora tenuis
TTCCCCTTGGTTTGTTTGTTTTCTTGTTTTTAACGAGGGATTCCAACCAATGAAATAAAAACCCACGTGTACTTTCCCGCGATTTAAGTAAGCACGTGATCGTCCCTGATTCTGATTGGGTTACTGCGCTCCTCGTTCCCGCCCCCCTCCCCCCATTTGTTCTTTTCGCTGTTGGCATTTATAGTGGTAAGATCGATGAATTATTGCTTTTTTTCGTTCACAACACTCAACCCTACGATTGCTTCTTTTAAAATTTCAGGTCAATGTCCTCACCTCGAAGGATCATCTGGTGGGTAAGGAATAATTATCATTTGAGAATTTGGAATAATTGACTGCCAGGTGTGCTTCCTTTCAGGCTGAAAGAACAAGTCAAACCACCATCACAACTCTGTGTTGCAAACTAGGGGTATGTTACAGACAGAGTGCGTTCTGCGTATTCCTCCAACATTAAAATGAATTTGGGTAGGAAAGCTGTAAGGATGTCCGAGTACGGCGAGGTGGTTTATTTCCATTGTTGTAGAACACAATGAGATCAGAACATACAATGGCCAAAGTAAGTGAAAATGGGGCAGAGAAAGAAAAAGATACAAGAACCAAGGAATTAAAAAAGTGTTTACGAGAGCGAGGGACATCATTGGAACCTCGGCTTTCCAGAAATATGGAAACAATGCATAAGACGGCCAAAATTAGGACTAAGACAATTCACAAAGAAGGCGTCGGGGCATTAAGGGGTACTCCCTGATCTCTTACCGAAGATAACGATCGGAAGGGGAAAAGGAAAAATTGTTTCACCCGGGGACACCGACGATTTAGAATCCAGTTGTGAAATGCTTTCTCTTAGGAGTTAGGAAGGAACTCTGTTGGCAGAGATAAACGTGAAAAGTGTTGCACTCATACGGTTTAAGGTCGACTTTTTGTCGACTAAGGTCGACACGTTAGAGGTCACTGTGCTTAACTGGGAAAATAATCAAAATTGCTCTAACATGACCCGGAATTACCACTGACCCATCATTGATTGTACTTGGTTTAACGGAGAGATCCCTTAATCTAAGCACAAGAAGATGATCTAATCTAATATTCATCTAATCTAATTTTAATCTAAGCACAAGAAGATAACAGTCAATTCGTTGATAAATCTTACCGATCCTTGTGATCTCTGTAATCCTACAGACAGTTCATCGACAAAGTTGGGTGTTCGTCCCAAACCAAACACAGTATAAGGACACTGCAGAGCAAAATACGCTGACTGCGATAACTGAGAAGCTAGAACAAAAGAACACACAATTGGTTAATACATTCTTGATTCCTGATCCGGTTGACGGCAAATTTCACAGTCACCAGACATCAAGAGTTTCGCGACCATCCTCCACCTCGTTCTCAGTGTGGAGGAAGGGCACTCTGGGAACGAGGTTGCGACATCCACTTGTCAGTCCAGCACTCTGTGAAGTCACCCTTCAGCTCTACCCTTATTCAAATTAAGTTGTTCCTTACAACCTGTTTCTTCTATCGTTCAGAGTATCGTATCGAGGTATCGTTTGTGTCGCATCACACACATTGTTTCGTTCTCTAATCACAGATCATCTTCATCCAGTGGTCACAACCACTCATAGAGGGTGGACTTGGCCACAAAAGGAGAACATCAATAGAGCAGGGTGCGCGCTGCAAAAATACTAATGTATAGTCCCATAACAATAGAATTCAGACTTTTCCGTGCATCTTCCAGTCGTCGTCTGAAGTTCCTGCACGTTGCTAACACAATCTCGAATACAAACAAAACCGACGTAGTGGGTTGTCAATCTCTGCCTCAGAGGACTAATATAAACACATTGATACGCTGTAATCATTATCGACTACCGATTGTGCTTGTAGTTATTGCATTTTCACTCACCACTTCCATATTTTACTATTCCGTTTGTGCTTGTAGTGGTGAACTTAATAAAAGGTCCCACCTGATTCACGCCATACGGCTGCAAAGGAAATTAAATTCCTCAATTATTCCAACAACTAGTCATTTGATTTGTTACGGTCTATCACTTTTCAGAAACTGCTCAAGGAAACCTGGCTTCCCTGATTAAAGGCTCAGTACAAACCCAGAAAATAGATATAGCAGTTTACATTATAATTTCCCGTTACAAGGTTTTCTTCTTCATAGTGCGGTTGCCAAGCGACGGTCGAAAACCAATGCCAAAGTAATTACTCCGACCAATCACAACAACAGCAAACAGCGCGATAAACCAATCAGAATTCCTGGCATTTTCCTGTAACTGAAGCGCGGCAAAAATCGGGCACACAAGGTGCAATTGGTTTTGGTTTTGCTACTCATCGGATGAAAAACTGGCGATTGAAGCATTTGGTGCTGAAAGCGTTTGTTTATTTGTTTGACTTTCCTACAAATGTTTGGGTTGCGCTAGATCACTTTTACCCTGGTAAAGGACAAGGCATCAGGAATCTCTTGATGCCGGGTCAACAGCCACTTACCAGGTCGTCGCCTTTGCAAGAT
>BLAZ01000855.1:36088-38588 GCA_014633955.1 Acropora tenuis
CCTGAATCTCATGAACATTATTATACTGTCCATCAAATTTAATATTTCTTACAGGTTTTGGCTATACAACATCAGCAACTTACTACGTGTAATGAAAACATCTACACCAGATGCAACAAAATGTAATATTGAACATAACAATGGGTCTGATCTACCATAACTGATATAACAAAACACAGCATCTTGCTGACAGTGACTAAAACATTAGTCCTTGGGACACACTAATGTAAAAGAAAGGGTCATGCTGGCATCGATATTAAGTCCTAGCACACATTTCTGTATTTCTTCTGGCAAAAATTTTAGTCAGTAGGATCTGACAAGCATCTCCTATGAGGAACACTTCTAAGCTGTTATAAAGTAATGAGGAAGTTTTGAAAAGCTACTGTAGTAGCTACCATTTACTGTATTTTACTAATCGAAAGCAAGAGAACAATTTCATAGACTAAACATAGTAAATGACGATAAAACTTTTTCCTGCAATTAAGGTTATTCATCCTGTTCCGTGTCCTTTACCAATATATAAAGGCCAACCAACAAACAACGGTTTAGCGGGGGCGGCACGGTCTCTGAAGCAGCTGGAATCAAATTATCCTGACAGCGATTGCCATTTCTTATTTCCCATAGCGTTATTACAAATGGAATTTGAATATTCCTTATAAAGTGGTAACTTCTTACCTCCATTTGTCACAATAAAAAGGTCAGTATTCTTGTCGCCATTAAAATCACCAAGCGCCGCCAAATAACCATTAACACGCGAAATTCCTACTTTTACGCTCACATCATTGAAAGAGGAAGACACAGGTCTCCACAAGGAGAGTAGAAAGGCCACAAATAACGAAATTTGCATCTCATTCTCTTTCATTCAGATCCCAGACACATTTCGTGACTTAATCATCCAGCCAGGTCCCTGTAAAATGGCGTCCTTTCAACTGCAACTTAGGTACGTCATATATAGTACATGTAATATCCCGTACACCTGCAACTTTAAACAGCGTGGGAGTCTCTTCCAATTCTCGTTAACGTTTCGTTCTTTTCGTCGTATTTAAGAACCTTTTGAGCGTTAGCTTGATACATGAAGGCGTAGATTTCAAGTTACAACTGCTTGACTGATGACTAACCAGAGAAATTTGGACTAAAACAACAGGGCATAGTATTTACTCCCTTAGGCTGTATGTAAGTATTCATAACTGTTTAACTTCGTCGCTACGTTAATTTTACTTCGCGTTTCAATTACTTTCATTCAGTTGATGCGTTATTTGTTGATTTTTTTGGGTAAGGTATTGAATGGAAATATGGAAGGAGACCAAATGGGAGACGAGGAACCGGTCTACGAGGTGATCGACGACTCTGAAGACGGAACTTCGAAAAATTCGACAAAACGTGCACCTGTTCACGGGAAAATTAGTTCAGAAAGTTTGGCGGCGAAGAATACCGAAACTGGAACAGAAAGCATTATAAGCAAACTTAGGCGAAAGTTTCAACGAAGTTCTACCTTAGAAAGCAGTTTTGATAGCCCCGAGGCGCGAAGTAGCGAGGGCAAGCTCAAAAGCAATAGAAGGCGTGCATTGACGGACATGCACGGAAGGGCAGCGGCTTCAAAGGAGACGTCTCCCACAACTAGCAAAACAAGATCCTCGTGGATAAGGTCTCGCTCGAAAACTATTAGTTTTGGTCATAGTGGATCATGTAAGCTTCAGATAAGTAAAAGTGACAATATGCCAATACTTGACCCGGAACATACAAAGAACAGCTGCGATGTGCATGAACCAAACAACAGCCTGCTTCAAGAGCTCATTGCCGGCGGTAAAGATCCAACACAAAACACCTCATTGCACACCAAAGATGACAGTGTTCTACCAGCCCTACCTGATCGCCCGTCATCACCAATTCCAAAATCTCTGAGACGACGTGCAAAGTCATTGGATGAAGGATTGCTGGAAAGAAAAGGTGTGAAAATTGGCAAATCATGCGAAGCAGATCCTCCAGACGATAGTAGAGAAGGAAAGCTATCTGCGTCAGCTTCAAAGAGGGGCATTACTGATGACAAGCCAGGATCATTGTCTGCTAATCTGGAGAACCTGTCACAATGCAGTTGGTACTGGGGTCCTCTTACACGTGCGGAGGCAGATAGAAAACTTGACGGAAAGCCTGATGGTTCATTCCTCGTTCGTGACAGCTCTCATGAATTTCACTTGTACAGTGTAAGCTTCAGATCGAAAGGCAGAACATTGCACTCAAGGATAAAGTACGATAAGGGACGTTTTGGCTTTGCAACCAAGTCTGGCCTTTTCCAGAGCTCAAGTTCAGTCGCTTCATTTGTGAATGCAACCATGAAAATTGGTCCTTTTTACTCCTCACCATCGGACTTTTTCTGGCCGTCTTATCCAGTTCACTTTTTGTTCCCAGTTTCAAGGTTTGAAGAGTTTCCATCCCTTAAACATCTTTGTCGAATTGCCATTCGCTGTAATTCAAGGTCCGATAAGCTTCACGAACTGCCACT
>BLAZ01000855.1:56088-58588 GCA_014633955.1 Acropora tenuis
GCATTCTCAGTGGGACAAATTATGCAAGTCCAAATAATTTTCAACAATCTTGAGCCATGAAATGTAAACCAGTTATATGAGGATATCCAATCAATGTCAAATTGAGAAGCCAGAAATAGCTGGAACAGCCTATGAAGCAAGAGCTAAAGAGAGAGGGGGCTTGGCCTAATCCTCCCTCATTTTATGGACTTGCAAAGTTAAAGGCAAAGTTAAATAAAGCAAACTAAAGTTTTATTCTTTCTATATTGACAACATTGGGAAGACTGAATTCCACTCTTTGCAAACAAAAAGTGTTCTACATATCTCTATCCTCAGCTATTGCCAGTCTGCCTGGTCAGGAATTGTCCCCAAAAATTCATGCCAGTATTCCGAGGTGGAATTACAATGTAGGGTGCACTGAAAATACTTTGAAAAACTCAGCCCAATGCATGTTTAATCTGATTAGCTAATTATTACGCACTTCTTATTTGCCTCTCTGTGGGTCAACCCCTGGGACACCTCCGGGGAACCCATGGGAACGCCGGGGGAATGGTACAGCTTTGTATTCTTTTTTTGCCGTGGGGGAGGAGAGTTTCCTAGTTTTGGAAACAACTTCGCCAGACCACAGGGACATACCCACCAGATTTGCTTCAGTTTTGCTCATCGGTATAACCCTCTAGACATTATATGGACTATTTTACAGGTTTATGATCCAGTGTGACAGGCAAGGTGAAAAGTGCGTTCCATTGTTCCATGGAACATCAATGTTTTTGTTTGTCACGAAAAACAATTCCCTGGGGGTGTCCTGGATGTCAACCCATGGGGAAGCAAATAATAAATGCATTATTGGTGAGTGATTGGCCACCTGATCATATTTTACTAAAATAGTCATTTATTTAACTCAGAAACACTGTATTGAATATCAAAATAATTTCCTTTCGAAGACTGTTGAACAGACTTCTATTCTATTCCATATACAAAATACTATACAAAATACTATACTTGGCTATAACTGAGTCATATCAAAACATGAAGTGCTGGTTGATTAGTAGAATTGAACAACGAACATAATCAAATAGTAGAACACTTTTAATTGGTTGATTATAAGGTATAATGACCTAATTATTTCTTTAAGATTAGTTTTAAAGTTTTATTATTTATCGCATATTATCATGTGAATTGCTTAGAGGAGTAGAACCACTCTCAATAAAGAGATTGCAACCATGCAAAAAACTGGAGCCAGTAATGTTGAAAGTAAAAAAGAAGCAGTTCTTTCTTGATGTATGTTTAGGTTAGCTTTGATGACATCCACTGTATTAGGAACAACAACTGCCTTTCTGCCGAGTAGAATTAAGGTCCAAAGTTGTGACATTTGCTATTTTCTGTTGATGCCCTTCCAGCAACAGCTGAGCTGTATCCCTGAAGAGATCTTGGACTCCTTCTCCAGTCTTTGCCGATGAAAGGACACTAAAACTACACTCATTTGAATTACTGAATAACTCAATGGTTTGAGTGGATATCTGAGATTTCAGGTCCTTCTTGTTGCCCACAAGAATTTTCTTTGCATTTGGAGCATATTCCTCCAGATCTTGAATCCAGTGTCCTAAATAGTGCAACGAAGAAGGTTCATCCAAGCTGTAAACCAGTACTGCTGCATGGCTTCCACGATAGTAGCTATTTGTAATTGTGCGAAATCTCTCAACTCCAGCTGTATCCCACACTCCAAGCTGCCAATAAGTAAAATTAATTTTCTAAGGCACATGCAATTCAGATGTCATGGGAAAAGTTTACAGATCAATCCCTCAATGCTGCCCGGAGGAGTACACAGGCAAGAACATTAATATTATTATTATTTTTTTAGGTTGGCTAATTCTAGCTTTAGTTTCACAGATATTATTGTTTAATATTTTGTTGTTCCTACTAAAATCAACACGACAGTGTGACTAAGACAAACACAAAAATTTCTTGCTTCTTTAGAAAAATAGGCGTAACAAATAAATTGTTTAATCAATTGGTTTTTCTTACCGTTTTTGTTTTCATTTCAAGATGATGTTATTGTTACCGGTACTATCAGCATACCCCACCCAACGAAAACGGGAAATCAGTGCCAATTTGAAGTGACCCTGCACATCAAGCCTTTTTAAAAAGCCATTAAAATTATTCGAAGACTGGCAGGATTATTCATATACCCCATGCTCCAGCTGACCTCAAAATAATGTTGACAACATAAAATGTTTACAGTTGTGCTGTACTGTCATCTGATCGGAATCTTTTAAATTATGCAATGTGAAATGTTATAATTATTTTAGAACGAAAATGCAATAAAGATGAAGAAAGTGGCCCATAGGCATTTTCAGAATAACTAGTTTTGTTCAAGAAGAAAAACAGGAAGTTTCAGATTATTCTTCTTAAGCAGCCGAAATAGAATTTGACCCTCGCGAACAAAACCGCTCTTGAATGCCAGAGATAACTTACTGTAACTTGCTGATCGCCAGCTTTTATGTACATAGAAAAACTATCA
>BLAZ01000855.1:150691-153191 GCA_014633955.1 Acropora tenuis
GAGGTCCCGTCTCACAAAGCTTGTTCACATAACTCTGTGGAACCTACACACTATTCCAAAAGAGTAGGGGACGTTGTTCCTGGTGTTGTGGTCTATCTTCGTCATTTACATCATCACTCATCATGGGTTGAGAGGGTTCAGTGGGCTCATAAAAGGACCGATAGCGGCTACCAGCGGGGGGGCCCTTAATACGCTGACATCTGAGCCCACCGCAAAATAATGCAATGTAGAGGGGACACGTATGTTTGTCCTCTCACTAGCAACATTACATTACATTACATTACATTACAAAATTGAGAAGATTTGTCAAATATTTTGGGGGCGTTTTTAATAAAACAATAATTGTTATTCCATTCGCAATTGTTGGATATGAGATGATTATAGCCAACTTGGCGCTACACCCCTCATTAGCTATCTATCATCTCATATCCAACACGGGCTTATGGAATGATTGTGAAATATTAAGTTGCTACCATCCTCGAAAGATGTGAGTCTCAAACATTTGCTGCTTATTGCTTAGTATATCTTTGAAAATGGCAGCAACTTAATTCTTGCATGGTTTTCACTCATGTGATGAGGCATGCGGCCGTGTTAGTGTACAAAACAATGGCAAAATGTCACTCAAGTTTTGCATAAGAATAGCTTCTAGGGGTTCTTGTGTACAGAAAGAATATGAATAGCCATGTTGATAGCAGGTAAAAACTGTCACTTTTCCAAACTACGTTAGAACATGCAAAGCTCTTGTTATCCACACCAAATGCTTTCTTCCAAGAACGTGACAACTTGAAAAGGATATTTTTGAAATTAAAATATCCTGAGTAGCTTATTGACTCCACCATCCACAACTTCCAGTACCCTCCAGAGTCAAGTCAGTCTCCATTGAATCACTTATTGGACAGCCCCTTACAGATAACTATCAGGTTTATAGAATAGAAATCTGCTGACGTGGTCCACAGACAACTTAATTTAATTTTTTTTTTTATTTTTTTTTTTCCTTTAATTTCTATTGTTATATTATTACTATTATTTTGAGGGCCATCATGATTAACTACAGTTATATAGATGTCTCCCTCCTGAAATAAGGTTATTATTATTATTATTATTATTAAAGCTCAGAAGAAAGATTAACCAAGATCCACAACCAATTTTCACAACCAAAAAGACCATTGATGAGCTAAGAATAATGGAATTGAAGCCTCCCTTAGTTAACCAACAGAGTGAAGTCTATGAATTTAAATGTGATTTGTGAGATACAAATCATATCGGCTACACGTGTGGTCACCTCCACCAGCATGTTGATGAGCATAAAAATTCCGTAATAGGGAAACATTTTGAGAATGAACATAATTTAAGACCGTTGAACCTGCGAGCAAGAAATGCAGGAGTAAGCTTGAGTGCCTAATCTTTGAGATGCTCTTAATTAGGAAGAAAAGACCCAAGCTCAATACCCAAAGTGACTCTATTTGTACGAAACTCAATTTATTATTTCATTATTCACATCCTTGTAATTCACACACATGCACTCCTTTTCTGTATATATAATGAAATTCATTTTAATATCTCTACATTCGACAGTGATGACAGGAAATTGTTGAAAATTAAGTCATGCAGTATTTTAAATGTTAATTTTCCTTTTAAAATGTATACCAGAATTGCATGATTCTTATCGCTAATGATCAGGAAGCACATTTTAATCTTTTCAAAAAGACAACAAGAATCTTGGATTGTAACCAATATTGTTTAAGTCTCATTTTAATTTGGTAAAAAGAGACAAAGTTACAAGTGTAGTATAAATATTTCTTGAAAAAATCTCTTGATTTGATGAATATTCAACAGGGATGTCACTAAAATACTGTAATAACTATTATTTTTCTTTTTTATACCTATACTAGGCCCTCTCTGCCCATAGGTTTTATGTCCTGACCACTTCAAAGAATGGATGCAAGGTAGAGATTAAGATAATGATGTTATCTAACTATGAAATCTTGTTGCTTTAATTTAGGTGCTTAACAAAGCTTGCAAAAAGTTGTGTGGGAAAGGATGTGAATTAGGCTCATTTACATCATTTATAAGGTTACAGGTCCAAGGAGAGAAAATTTGTCCGTCTCTGTGTGTCTGTATGCATGCATTCTCACTTCTCTATAGTTAGAAGGAGATACCAGGATTGAATGATATTAACAAACTATTATTGATCCGTGATTCTTCAAGCACTATTTCTTATTTAATTTCCTCCATTTCTATCTGCCCTTTGATGTCTTTAGTATGTATTTCTGTTAATGATAGTGCTGGTCTTACAAGTTATATCCAGCTCCTCAATAATTATTTGCTGTGTTTCTTTGTTTTAATTCCTTGTGTTTCTTTTCTCTTTTGCTGTCTTTAGGTGGATTTCAGTGTGCATGTGTTAGAAGTACAGAACATTGAGAGCAGCAAACCTCTTTTGGTAAGCTAACTGAGATTAGGAAATGATGTTGTCATTTCTTGAAAATGTTTTCAATTTTTG
>BLAZ01000855.1:183993-186544 GCA_014633955.1 Acropora tenuis
TGATCCCGAGAGGATAGATGTACCCAGTTGAAAGATGAATTTCTGTTCGAGATTATACTTCGGCTTTCCATGTTGCCCTGGTGTAAGGATAGCACGCAAATTGTCATGTTTTGTTGGGAGTGATTAGGAAGATAAAAATGGCGTCCAACTGGTTTGGACGCACGCATGTGCCGTTTTTTTTCCTTCATCTCGTAGGTGTTCGTGAAAGCGGTCCGCCATCTTCTCCCGGTTTCGCCTATGTAGATATTCTTGCATAGCGTGCAGGTTATACAGTGGGTGACATTAGCGGAGGTGCATGTTAAGTGGTCAGTGATTTTAGCGGACCGATTGGTCCTGAGATCTTGACTATGTTTGAAAGAAAGGGACAAGTTTTTCATCGTGTGCCTTTGCATTTGAAGGTTCCTGGTTGATTGCTTCTTTCGTGTTCAGCGCGGACTTACTTCTAAGTCCCGCTGGAACAAGGCCAAGATCTTTGCAACAGTGGTTGAACCAGAGCTGTTGTTTTATGCATCTGACGTTTCTTGTGTAACTGATGTAATCGTTAGAAAGGTTTTCGCTCTGACGTCCAAGGGAACGTAAATAAGAAAATGGTTTGAACCCTCGAGTAACAGACCCTGATTGAAAAAGATCATCTCGGTGATTGGAGTCCTGAGAAGGACTGTTGTTTGCGACTGAAGTTTCGACAACCTGTGCGGAAGCCATCTGTCAGGTCAAGTGATAGTCTTAGTCAGTTGAAAATTCAAAATTATAATTTTTAACATATGTTACTCCCGGGTTCAGACCTTTTTCTTATAGTAGCATGTTTTGATTGTCAGATTGGTCTTCAGAAGCAGACAAGATGTCGAAAAATTTAAAAACAAAACTATAGTCTACGGTCTGCAGTCTGCAGTCTGCAAAAATATCAGACACCTATTTCTTAGACTAAAGTGCCTTTGTAGTGACGATGCCATGTTTAACGACAAATGCGCGGAAATGTGCCATTTTTTCAAAAAGCACGCTATGTAAGAAAATCTACATAAGCGAAACAGCGAGAAGATTGACGGACCGCTTTCACGAACACCTATGAGATGACGAAAAAAAAAAACGACACAGATGCGTTCAAACCACCCCACTCCCACCACAACATGACAATTTGCGGGCTGTCCTTACACCACGGGAACAAGGAAAGCCGCAAAAATCTCGAACAAAAATTCATCTTTCAACTGGGTACACTCAATCCTCTCGGGATCAATAAACGCCTCTCATTCCACTAATATATTCACAAATTCATGTCACCATATTTCCACCAATGACAGAGCTTCTCCACACTCCCATATAAACCTACAACACCCCATAATTCCTCTATTCGCTCCGACCAAGGGCTAACGCTCGAAACGTCAGCTTGCTAAATGTTTCACGGTGGTAATTCAGCCTTTACCAACTCGTTTGATGAAACCCCGTTTTTGTCTTACTTTCCCACCGACGCACCACCACAGTTTTTTAGAAACTAGAAATCCTCTCAGAGCAGAGTCGAGAATAGTAACCAAAAAATAGCAGTTGTTGTTTAGTCGCTTGTTATTGTGTGGGTATGGAGTCAATCCGCATCTTGTGCCTTTCGAGAGGTTCTACACCACTGGATCTAAACTTCACAGTTCTGCTTCTTTATCATGATGAGCTGCTAGGTGAGTTGAAAGGTGCCAATCAGAAAGTTAGCAACGCAGTATCCGAAGTTGGGCATTGAGTGACAAATTGAGTGACAAACTTCTCACTGTAATTAGTATTGTATGTAATAAACGTTGTTGTTGAGTGATTCACGATAGCGTCGATAGTTCCTCGGTGTTACTTCCACTTCCCTCGATCGTGATCATACCAAAACTTGATAAAAGTTCTGTTCTTGTGCAGGCCAACTTCAAGTCATGAAGAGGAAATGAAGGGGACAGAGAATGGTGGAGACGAAGCCGAAGTCACGAAAACAAGTGACGATAAAACGATTAGTTCTGGAAACCTTACGTTGGAGGAAATCCTTTCAACTGATGGCGAGACCTCTTTATAGATATGATTACCTGGTCATTACCGTGTGGACTTAGACTATAAAAGTTCAACGAAAGAAATGAGTCGCTTGTTAGACTGTTCTAAATTACATGAGTTAGGTTGTATACGTTGTCTTCCTGTGAACTTGGTAAAGTTTTTTTTGTTATCTACAAGAGTGAAAAATTCGAGTTGTTTTGGGTGGCTCAAAGTATGTTTTAATTCAGCAATGGGCGTGGCTTTTCTGTTCTCCTTCTCTGTGGGTTCCGATGCCGGCAAGCACTTAAGTACTCAGTTATGAGCCATCTTTAGACTTCATCGAATTGATCAGCAATTGTACCTTCAAAGTGTTGAATTTTTTCTCATTTTTTATGCTTCTGGTAAAAAATCGCCGATAGTATTTTTAATTGAGTGAAGATCGTTTTGATACCAAGATTATGTATTCGCTCCAAATTCGCGCTCAACCTAGATTGCTTTGTAGCAAGAAACACAGCAGTCTCGGACACAAGCTCCCGTTAATCAAGGGGGTCTTTAATTGAGTCTA
>BLAZ01000855.1:248786-251286 GCA_014633955.1 Acropora tenuis
AGAAAATGGTAAATAGTACTAAGGAAATATTAAATATTTACAATTGTGATTAAGATGTAAAGGGAAAAAACAAAGGAATAAATAGAAAACAAAACAGTTTTTAAACAAGGTTAATTGTGAGGAGTTTGGGACACCTAAATAGCTTGTAAAACTAATCGAGTAGGTGCCCCAAACATAAAAATAATGACGTTTCAATTAAACGCTATGTGTAAACAATCTTAAGCTTACTGTGTCTTACGCATAGAGAATCCTTTAGCCCACAGCAACAGTAATCTAAAGGAATATATACATGCGAGATACATCTCTCAAACGGAAAAATCTTTGTAGAGGCGTTCATTCCTGTGGGTCACATATTAGAGTCATGTAAGGCTTCGCAATCAATTTCTAGTAATTGTGTAACTAATTTATTTTCCATGCTTGATTGCTAGGATATCTACCCTCTCATGTTCTTAAGGAAATTGTCTTGAAAAACAAAGCCTCCTTGGAGAAGAACCTCGAGGCTAAGATTGTGGCCGTGAAAGAAGTTGCATGGAATCAACCCATCACATCTGTGATACAGCCATCTGTCACCTTGACAACCAAGATCAATGCTACCGCACGAGTACCAACTACCATCCACCGATATATCAAACCAAATTTCCTTCCCTATGTATTGGTAGCCCTGAGCGTGACAGCAGTTCTCATCATCGCTTTTGCCATTTTTAGGTAATATTTACATGTTTAAAAAGTCAAAGCCATTTCTTTCTGTTCCTTTTTTCTTTTTTTTTTGTTGTTGTCAACACAAGACCAGCAAAAAGTTTACAGAGCAAAATCGCTTCACACCAGTCCCACTCCGACCAAAGCCATCTCACAGACAATGGCCACTGCAGTGGTCGATCCAGGGGAGGGTTTGAAGGGTCCTAACCCCCCCCCTTCTCCAACTGATTTTCTTTTTTTCTTTTTGTTATTTGTTACTACTTGTTCGACGCTGAAATTCTCACATCGACATGATTGCCTATTATTACTCGACTGGTTGACTTGTGCTTTGATGGAAAGTCGTTGTACTTTGCCACTAATCTAAATTCCAGCCTCATTCCACAATTATTAAAAATGATAAATATCCGAACATGCGAGTTTTGGTTATAATTGATTGTATGCTCCCAGTTAGTTCTGCCGAAGATGAGCGTTCATTCTCTGGCTTGCAAAGAATCAAGTCCTATCTCACATATAGGATGTCTGACCGGCAAGCGGTTAACATTGATATCTGTACAGCATTTGTAGCCAAGCACAAGAGAAGGATGTTCAAGAGGTGTATCCCTTACGATTAAATCCATGTCCACGGTAAGGGGTCCAGGAAAACTGGCGTTAAATTGCCTATAATGTATAACGGTGACAAGGAGGGGGGTTTGTTGTGGAGAGTAATTTTTTTGAAAAAAGTTTCTGTGGTGTTCTCTGAATCAAAATTGGATTCCCCCTTTCAAAACTTCCTGGATCCGTCCCTGCATTGTTCGCGGTGTCAAATTCTTGTTCTCTCTTTTTCCACCCAAAGGAGAAGGCACTTGCGTAAAATACAAATTTTGCCGCAGTCTATCTCAAACAACACAGGGGAGGAACTGACCACTTTACGTTTGCTGAAATCTTCAAAAACGGACAATAACTCCCACACAGCAGTGAGTATAAATTCCTAGCTCTGTACATTGAGTTTCGCCACCATAGGTAGTGGAGCTTGGATCTGGCAGGGCTTAAGAGTTGCGGTGGAGTTGTGACGGCGTCTGTTTCTGCGGGATGGCACTTGATTACATAAGAGCACGCTTCCTAGTCCTGTTGATCTCCTATTTCAAATCAGCCAACAGAAACCGAGATTTTCACAAATATATTTTGCCTTGCTCTCAGGGTGGAGAAAGAAGGCTCTGGGAACAAGGTTGGAATATCCCCCCCTTTCTTTAGCATGTTGTTATATGTACTTGTAGTTGTTTGATACTTTTGTGTCTAATCTGCAGGTTGATTATCCAGATTTTACTTTGACCGGTGACGAACCTGCCAATGAATCGCAAAAACCAGAACATCCATGGAGTCCAAGTTACAAAAAGATTTTCTAAATGCAGTGCAACAAGGAAGATCCCAATGACTGTGACAGAAATGAGGACCTCCAAAACTCCTATTCTGTAATTTTACAGATGTATCAGTATTATCTGTCATACAATGTCATGCAATAGTTTTTCAAGCAATCTGGTTATTTCAGAAATGAGAAAGATGCACATATGAATTGAATCATAGGTGTTTAAACAGAATGAAATCTTTGTTTCAAGATCAAAAATAGACAATTCACTGTAAGAGGACACAGGGCACTGGTCCTTGATCATATAACATCTTCTATGGCTGCATAAGAAGACTAACGATAGTTTCTCCACTGGTAGCACTCTGAGCCACTTGATACTGTGAAAGTATCACACACATTTCTTTTAGCATCATACATGTATCCATGAAAGGCAATAATAAAGACAATTACAATAACATTAAT
>BLAZ01000855.1:355580-358080 GCA_014633955.1 Acropora tenuis
ATACTCCAAATAACGTAAAATTATGTTAATACTTTAATATTAAATAGAGAGAACATTAAACAGTTCCTTAATAGAAAGCTATAATAGCCTTAAATGTTAGTTAAAACATGGTAGTCTTCCTGAAAGAGAAGTTTTATTGGCAGAGAAAATCCCAATTTGTCCTCAATTGACAAGGCATTAAATATAGTTCCCACACATCGTAATTCGCATATTCATGCACAGTCAAAGCACAGTGTCCAAAGTGAAACAGTTTTAATCACCTTTTCTCTTTTCCCACAGAAACATTATGAAAAGAAATGACAGTGCGTCCTCTAATTCTTATTATCCAGCTAAAGTTAACCAAACATGTGGATGGCCAAGTACAATAATGATTGATGGAGTAGCTTACGTAATTGCCAGTGGATCTAAGAGCATGTGTTTTCAATAAGTTTTTGTTGAATAAAATTTAGAGTCGTTTTCTGACATGAGAAAAATTCTTGCAATACATGTGCGTCTTGATTGTATTTACGGTGAGTATCAGTAGTAAATGATATACCAATAAACTTACAGGGAGGAGCGAATTTTTCTAAAATGTTGAAGCCATGCTGTGAAAAATTCCTCTTGCGGCTGTTGATGTAAGTATACATGCCATTAATTGAAAGTTGTTTTCTCAGCAGATAGTCACTGGGGGCTATTTGCTAAGCAGAATTTTAATATGTTTGGCAGCGATAAATGTGAACAGACACCGGAAGAAAGACCACTCTTTTTTGAAAAACGTCCGAGGTCAAACATGAAGCTTTCTGTTCCAATACTTTTTTTTGTTGGCATGTTGTTCCTTTGTTCATTCGCGGAGGGACTAGGGATTTATAAGTGTAGTGGATGTGGGAAGGTAAGTTGGAAGTGTGCAATTCTAGCTCTAAGCGAAGGTCAAGTGGGAATAGAGAAATACCTTACCGTCATTTGGTTAAATGACTTCTACGCCCAAACAAGCTTATTTACTTAACTATGGTTAATATGACTTCACTAACAATATCTTGAGTGTATTCACACCAAGCGGAAGTTTGTCATCTGCCTTCAGTGGCCGATTGAAGGAGGAAGGAGGGACCCGGGTTAAAGCTACGTCAAATAATTTAGAGTTATACGTACTCCCAAGAAATTGCGCTTTTTCGCTCTCCAGGACAGCGCACTCATTGCAGTTAGAACTTACTAACCGTTGCTATGCAATAATAGCAAACCCTACAGCTTGTCATGGAAATTGACGCTTGTTTGACCTAATAAAGCGTCGAGCATCTCCTTCAAGTTAATTCAAGCCTACAGGAAAAAATTCAAAAACTCATAGCTCTCTTTCGTGTCGGAAATTTGCAAGTGATTTTTATCATTATTAATCCACAGATATCCTTTCCGAATACCCTGAAAATTTCAACAATTCATAGTGTCATTCCAAGGAGAAATTGCAAGGAGATCCATTGCTTGGTTGACGCTCTTTAATATTCCGCTTCAACTCAGGTCGACAATTATATAAATTGTAGTCCCAGAGGTTTCCTCCGGACTGACAAAGACTTAACCGACTCCAGCATCCCCAAAACCACGAAGTGTTATCTTCTTTGCAAACAATTTTTATCGAGTAAACATATATTGTTTCGATGGTGACTCGGCGAACTGCGCTCGAAAAAAAAAAAAGGTTCTTTCAAACCTGTCTAATCTTTCGCAGGTTGCGTCCATCACTACCCTGTGTTGCAAGAGACTCGTAAAGGAAGGTGCAGATGACAATTGTCCTCTTTATACTGAATTTACTTTGACATGAGTAGAATTCTCGAAGGCGTAGTAAGGTAGATGGCGAAAGTCGATGTAACGCCTCTAATCGTTCAACAACGGCACAGAACGCATATTCTTTGTGAGATGAACTGAGTAATCGCTGAAGCGCAACAACTCGTAAGAGTTGGAATGAAATGAAACTTAAGGAAATGATGCGTGTTCCGGACAGTTTATTATGCTTAACTTTTGAGCAATGAATTCATTAATTTGGTGTTATTTTTGGCATGTCCTTTTCTTTTATGCAAGTAGTTCACACATTTTCATGTAGTGAGCCGCTCCTACACTAGTCTCAGTTGCTATTAGGCGTGTTAGCAATAGTAATTATGTTCTACAACGTTTTAAATTTCTGGTTTTCTTGTCCTTCACAACATCATTGTGTCATTTCGTTTATCAGGCACAAACACTTTCGATGAATGCTCCTTAGCCTGACGAACGCGTTCTATTGTATTTTTTCCCAACATGCAAACCAAAGACATCAGTATCAATAATGTTTTGATTTTTCTATTTTTTCAGGAAAAGGGTGAACGAGAGTTGACCTGGAGGGTACAGAGGAGAAGACTGTTTCAGGTAAGAAAAAAATACAAAAACGCTGACTACTCACATGTGCAAAGACAATCAGGAATTGACAAGGCATTTTCTTGTCTTATGTAACTTGATCAATATGAGGAAAGAGAATACATTGCGTTAAATTTTGACCGACTGGTTT
>BLAZ01000855.1:396250-403750 GCA_014633955.1 Acropora tenuis
CGTGGCCTACGTGTCCTCTATGTTTCGCCCCCGTGATCTGCATCTTTGTCTCACCAAAGAAGAGGTCCTCTGCATAAAAATAGAGTCCAATTTCTATAAATTATGTACACGAGGTGAATCCCTTCGTATTTAGGGACTATGAATTTGATATCTTCGTTAAATGAATCCAGGGTGAACTTTGAAAGGTCTTCAAAGCTATTCAGTCTAAACTAATGATAAACGTGTCGTCAGCCCCTTCTATCCTAGAATTATGTTTACGCTCGATCAGCTGAAATAATTCAAAATGACGTACCTAAGAGGTTTTGCTAGGGGGTAACTAAGCACGTGATCGATCAACTCAAGTGAAGGTCCTTTTTTAACTATAAGCTTTTTTATTTGCTTATGCGGTTGCCTCTTGACTATGGTGTTGGGTTTTCCAACACTGTCATAGGTACTCGGGTTCGTTCCTCACAACACTTGATCCGTTGTTAATTTTGACCCAAGCGTGTCTGATGCGATCAAGAGAAATCCAATTGTCCGAGACAATCTGTGTGCTTCCCTAAACGGACTCATAATTTACTCCTCAGTGACTCCTGTTCTTTATCATTTACTTCAAACATGACTTTGCAATTGACTTGCAATTTAACGTCCGATCCATCCAAAAGAATGATCAATTAACGATTACTTTGTAACCTATATCTTATTGATCTCAGTTAAGAAAATTTATCAACAGCCTGCGTTCCCATAAGCAATCAACGGTCTCTCAATATAGGGTCTCAAGGGAAAAGGGTGGTTGATAACTAATTAAGAGGAAGGTAAATCATTGAGAATGAAAAGAGGATAAAAATCAGTATCCGGACTTGATAAGTCACCTAATCCCAATACATAATTCTCTTGCATGTATTTTTATTAAGCTTATTGAAACTTGTCAAATTACTTACTGAAAGAATAAGATAAAGGACAAAGATGCAAAGCATGCAAGCATAAGAAACCCCCGTAAAGAAGCGCTAGCACACCATTACAGGACTTGTGACGAATTATTTTAGTGTTTTTCCGTGCTTTGTCTCTAATACGAAACGCCATTAATTTGAAAATATGAGAAATTCGGACTCAGGCTTGTGTTTCAGTAGAAAACTAAAGGTCAGTTCACTTACTCTTAAGTCAGCGGATCAATCTTGCTTGTTTTCTATGCTATGGTTGCCTCGCAAGTAATCAAATCTCACAAGAGTTGGAGTTGAAATACATATGAGAGGAATTTTAATTAATAACACGGAGATTTATTTATTTCATTTTCTCAATATTAGACAAATCTGGATAAATACAATTAACCTTTCCGTCGAAAGACAAAAAACAGTATTATTTAATAAATGGTAAAACCCTAACTTCTCAACTCATGCGACCTATTTTCTTTAAAAACTTTTTCAGCAATACGACGAGGTCAAAGCATCTAAAACTAAATTTGCAATATCTTAACAATTCTCTCGAATCAAATTTCTCACCGTTCTGCAAATGTGGACACGAAAAGTGTCAATCAGGAAAAAAGGTTTCTCACCGCTCGGCAAATTTGCGCACGAATCGTGCCGATCAGGAAAAATAAGTTTCCTCAGCTGTTTCTCAGAAATTTCGAATTAGTAGTAACAAGACGTTTCGATATGCCCGGAAATGCAGGCAACAACAAAAATGACAAAGATGAGAAAATGTTGGGGAATTTGAACGATATCGCGAAAATGACAATTTTGCCATATAACAACCAACATGAAGGACAAGGGAAGGAAGAATGAATTTGGCGAAATAGGGAAATATGACGACGGGAGATGATTGGAAATGAACAACATCATGACAAGTTTGTCATTCACCGACTGACGTGGAACAATTTAACGAGATATAGAACGGCCTCATTCCTGGCAATTCATGTAAGCATGGCCTTACCACGGGTAATAAGAGTTTCAAAGAACAATTGTAGTGCTTACCAATGTCAGTTTGCAAGGAATTAGATTCAATAAGCCACGCTCAAAGAAAAAAATTGGTCGTCGTCGTATGATTACCTACTTGAAACTAAGCATTGAGTGAAGATGCATGTCGTGCTCTTGAAACTTCAATTAGCTTTTGACGAATAATGCCATCAACGTTCTAAGAGGGTCAGAACCCTAACCCTAACCCTAACCCTTTTACCATAACTGTGAAAAAATGTTTCACATCAAGTAGAACAAAAGTTGCTCAATTAAAATTCTCCAAACGGCGATAAACATTTTATGCAACTGTGATCCGTCCAGAAAAAGCCGAATTGTTCTTTAGACGCCATTTTGATCAACTTGAGATATAATTGGTGTTATTTTTATTATTTAGTTAATATCATTATTATCGTTATGGCGGTCTCACTTGTTCAACATTGCTTACACGTCATCACACGCGTTTACAGCATAAGGTAACTATGCTACTCATACAGAAACGTTTTGGTTGAAGATTTGGGCGAAAGCTTCTTTGCATTGAGAGGAACAGAGACCACCGCTTGACGTCCACAAGTTAAAAATGCCTCCGCTTAACCTTCCTAGTATTACGAGTGAATAAATCAGTATCAAAAGGTAGACAAAGACAACATTCTTGTCACTACGGTTGGTATTCTTGGTTTTCACTTCACCCAAGTATCATTCGAAGGAAACATAAAATCGCTTAACATTCAATAAATGAAGTCAAGAAAATGAGATATTTTTGAAGGGTAATAATAAATAAACAGCGCGTCAAAGTTTTAGGGCTGTGCGATATTCCAAACTCGAGTTATTCGGCAAAGGGTACCACTCAAAATCATAGCGTTTTATAGGGTTACTGTTCCCTGAGGGATACCAACTTAGCGGTTGGAAACTAGTGGGACATCTTGAGTTTACTTTGGCTCTCTCAAAACATTTATTCTCTGTGATAAAATTAAAAACAGTTGCATAGGGACTTCTCTTAGCATAGTGGTCATCCAGAACTCGAAAACACAAGGCGAATGGATATTTTCGTGTACGTGTCATGTTTATCAGAAGTAATCCAGATGTTACGCATTGAAGAAAAAATTGAAATTCTACCTGCCCTATTTTCAAAACAAAGGATGCTACCGAGCTGAAAATAGGCCAGCATATATACCTTTAAAAATAATTTTACTCGATGAAGGCAAAACGCAAAAATTTCAATTTTTTCTGACGTTACCTAAAAGCCAAGAATTAATTAGCTTTTAGCCTATGAAATTCTTTTTTACCCATAATTCACTGATGTAGTGAAGTAATTTCACTGCTAATTCGACTTTGTGTTTGCCGTCATTGCTGATCGACAATAACAAAGACCGCGGATGTATAGTGTACTTGTCTTTACGGATGCAAGCATGTATTCACACGTTTAAGTGCCTAAAACCCCAGAAAAGTTTTTGGCCCGGAATAAATCTTTATATCGCACTGGGCAAGATTTTTTTTCATTTGGTTGAAACTTCGATTTTGTGTGAGTCTTCAGTGTAGGCAAAAAAACGCCCATATTTGAAACTTTACCGAGTGAAAAAACTATCAAATTGGGTCTGGGTCGAGTACGATTTGTGACGTCATTCCAGGAGTTCTTTAGTGGGCGCTGTGATCAACAACTTGCTCAACGAAAATGCCTTATGACTGTGTTGTTTTCGGGTGTAACAACACTCCAAATCGGGGAAAAGGTATTGGACTTCATCAGGTACCTTTTAATGGAACAGAAGAACGGAAGAAAAGAAAAAGAAGAAAAAAGTGGGTTGACTTTGTTCGACTGAAGCGGGCACATTGGAAGCCAACCAAATACTCAGTTTTGTGTTCGAGGCACTTCCGAGAGGACCACTTCACAGTGAAGTTTTTAGATCTAACTGGAGCCCAATCTTCAACTAAGATTGCAAAAAGATGAAGTTAGAGTTTGCGTCTACTTGGGCTGTACAGTTTGTAGGAGAGCGCGAGAGAAAAGATTTATTCTGGCCAAAAAAGACAGGAACTTTAAAGAGATCCACGTTGTTCTACGAAGATGATACGCGCTACTTTTAAGGTGTGAATGACAAGAAATGTTTTATTAGCCTATTTGAAAATCCCCATCACTCTAAAGTACGAGTGGCGTCTCTAGAGTCGCAAAACAGCCTCTTCATCTTTACTCAAAAGCAACTGGCCCCTTCTTAAAATTCTTCTTGTAGCACATTCTGCGTCTCACCATCTTGGAGAGGTTGTGTGATAGCGTAACCACCTCGCTACTGTGACTGCTTCAAAGTATCTTCTCCAGACTTGCATTCTTCAACTTTGTCACCACTTAACACAGCCGCAATAGAAAAGCGTTTCCACAAGCCCATCACATATTCACACAGTTTGAACATGTCTTGTTTGAACCTACCATCGCAAGTAGATCTTGGCCATCCCTAGCGAGTGAATATTAATAGGAATTGGCGCGAACTACGAAAGTTGTATTGTGGTGTTTGACTTCATACGATTCATCGTAGCTGTAATGGATGGTCTTTTCAAGCACAAGATGTTGATTTACTCTTCTCAAACTCATTAATAATTCATGAAAAGAAAACAAAGAAAACCATTACCGTGAAAGAGGTTTGGATATGTGATCCTAATTATGATAAAATTCGGAGAAGTTTTACTTTGATTTTCTCCAAGAATTATCAATGCTTTGAGAAGCTATATCAAACACTCGAAAGAGTGTTTCATCAGATATCCAAACACTTCGAAGTTGGTTAAAAGAAACTCTTTTTTTTCAACCCAATTGCATTGCAAATCTTTAAGATTGAAGTGTGTTGTCTCACCAGTCTGTAAATACGCTGTGTGCTGTGTCAACTTGGGAGTGACCTTTCTTGCAGTTAACTGAAACGAATCGCTTAACCTACAACAAAATATGTCACCCTGATCATTGAAGAAAGAACAGTTATTACTTTTCTTTTCACTGTTCGACCAGCCTTGCTTTTTTCTTTTGCATTTCTTTATAACTGCTGATCGGACAATTATTGCCAGGATCTAGAGCTTCCAGTGTTACTTGCTACGCGGTAATTGCATGCCTTCAGTCAGAACTGCTGATATGATTTCCAATTTTCGATTGCTTAGAGAGTACTTACACAGTAGTAGCATACATCGTGCCTATTGTAAGATGGAGTGAAGGTTTTCTTATCAGTAAACAAAATAAAGATTTAACGGGATGCTGTAGCCATCGCTGTCAAGAAAACAGCTCTTATTTGACGCCACTTCTGGCTGCTTCAAGGAAAACAGGAACAAAAATCCAAATATATACATATTCTCTATTTTCCAATTCCCCATAATGCACTCTGTTTGCCCCCCAAATTTTGCATTAACTATTGTTGCGGAATGCTCTTGGGAATATGCAGACCTCCCAAGAGTATTTCACAACAATAGTTTATGCAAAATTTGGGGGGCAAACAGAGTGCATTATGGACAATTGGAAAATGGTGAATATGCTATTACTACTGTTTTCATAGTTCAACTCTGTCTTGTAAACGACTGAAGAAATCTATTAGGATTACTTTAAGTACAATTTAAATTACTATTCTGCAAGGCCAATACAAAATAAATTCTTGTTTGGGCCAATCGCAACAGACCTTTTACTTGATGTTTATAATTTCTTATACCATTGGCTGAAAATGTGAACTGAGAATTTTAAGCCAATCACGTTGCTTATCGAAGCGGACTACGGCAACCGTTATATTACACACACGAAAATACCCGTTAATCTTCTCTCAATACCCTGCAAGTTTTTTGTTTTCTCTAACAATAAATTCTGTTTACAGTACCTTCTGAATTTTCTTTTTGTAAAGCCTGGTTTCCACATAATCGACCCAATCGCACACAACAATGCACAGGCCAACCAGACGATTTTTTGCAAACAGTAGTGGAAATTTTGTGGACGATCGACGTGACTGCGGCGATCATGATCGCCCCGATACAACATAGTTAATCTTAATTTTCACTGTTTCCGTAACTTTGGTTTTTCTGCTGACGTCTTCTTTGTTTTAAAAGATCGGAGTTTTTAAAAGAGTAAGATTCTCTAGGGTAAACGTAGCATTCTACTAAATTAAGAACTAGAACAAGCTTTACTTTGATTGGAAACCCAAAAATCCTTCCAAGCAACAAGGCTTGTGACGACTTATCGATTATCTAATCAATAAAAGAACTTGAGAACAGTAAACGCTTTGACTCACAAAATTTTCCAACAAATACTCAGTGACCTCAAATAGACTTTAACATCCATTTAAAATGTCTATATAGAAAACACAGTAAGCAAATGCAAGGTACATTAATCTGTCACGTAGTATTACTGAAATGTGGGAGCCTCCTCTAAGATCCATCTCCAATGAGAGCTTTCAGCATGGTTTATACAAGAATAAAGTTTAGTCCCCAGCTCGGGGACCAATATGGTCGCCGTGTATGGTGTCACTTAAAAAGATTCTGATAATTAGAGCTTTCACTGAAATACAAGCTAACACACAAAACAATGACAGAATGGATGAAAGAAGCAAACTCAGATTTAGGGGAGTGCTTCAATGGAAGAAAGAAGAATGCGACACAAAGTACATCAGACGGAGTGATTTACCTCTACGCATCGTTTTTTCTGCGCCATGTTACAGGCAAGAAGTCCCAGAAACGTGTGCCTTACGCTAGGATCATTTTCACACAACATTCAACAAAGACGAGTGGGCACCCTCGCCTGACTGACCAAGTGTTTCGTTCTTGTCTTTACACAAATCTTTGTTGTACTTTGGTACACTGTTGCCGTCCTTGTCACCCAAATAAACCAGAACGTCGATCTTCCGCGAATCTTCGATTGATGAGAAATCGATAAAGATATGAACACGGTTCAAGCGATTTTCATCATAAGCAAACATTGCGTGATTCCTCAGACACAAGGACTCATTGGAAACCGAGTTTGAATTAGTCATATGTACGTGACGGTATAGATCTTTATATCTTAAACATGACGCATCTCGGTCTCATTTATTGCGGGCGACGAATAAAACAGATTATTTAATACTTCTAAAAACTATGGTAAGATTCCTAGTCAACCGCGGTAGCGTGTTTTTCACACGGCACAAACCGACATAACCAGCAAACTGTGAAAGTAAAACGATAGATCTCTGCTGAACATAATGCTATGAAAATTTCACGCTATTGTTATTTCTTCTCTCGTTAGATCTTGCCCTTTATAGGTAGCCATCGCATAAGTTCAAGTCTACGAGTTTCAGAGAGTTTTGGCAAACACAAATTTCACGCTTACATCTGCCCATTCATCTTGTTCACGGGGTCGCCAGAGAGAGAACCGAGAATGGAGCTGGAATAATGCAGTCTAACACACTGAACTTATCTTATTGGCTTCCTACTCTCGTTATCTTTCAAACGGTTAAGGAAGCCATTGCTCTTTTTATAACTTCATTTTCTTCATAGTAATTTGTTCTGTTAGGGAAAGGGTAATTAAGTTGTTATGGTTGGTAAAATTATTTGATAATTACTTAAGTTGATGAAATAACTGACTCAAGTG
>BLAZ01000855.1:408750-423750 GCA_014633955.1 Acropora tenuis
TCGTCCCCGTGATCTGCATCTTTGTCTCACCAAAGAAGAAGTCCTCTGCATAAAAATAGAGTCCAATTTCTATAAATTATGTACACGAGGTGAATCCCTTCGTATTTAGGGACTACGAATTTGATATCTTCGTTAAATGACTCCAGGGTGAACTTTGAAAGGTCTTCAAAGCTATTCAGTCTAAACTAATAATAAACGCGTCGTCAGCCCCTTCTATCCTAGAATTATGTTTACGCTCGATCAGCTGAAATAATTCAAAATGACGTACCTAAGAGGTTTTGCTAAGGGGTAACTAAGCAAGTGATCGATCAACTCAAGTGAAGGTCCTTTTTTAACTATAAGCTTTTTTATTTGCTTATGCGGTTGCCTCTTGACTATGGTGTTGAGTTTTCCAACACTGTCATAGGTGCTCGGGTTCGTTCCTTACAACACTTGATCCGTTGTTAATTTTGACCCAAGCGTGTCTGATACGATCAAGAGAAATCCAATTGTCCGAGACAATCTGTGTGCTTCCCTAAACGGACTCATAATTTACTCCTCGGTGACTCCTGCTCTTTATCATTTACTTCAAACATGACTTTGCAATTGACTTGCAATAATTCAACGTCCGATCCATCAAAAAGACTGGTCAATTAACGATTAATTTGTAACCTATACCCTATTGATCTCAGTTAAGAACATTTATCAATAGCCTACGTGCCCATAAGCAATCAACAGTCTTATAGGGTCTCAAGGGAAAAGGGTGGTTGATAACTATAAGAGGCAGGTTAATCATTGAGAATGAAAAGAGGATAGAAATCAGTATCCGGACTTGATAAGTCACCTAATCCCAATACATAATTCTCTTGTATGTATTTTTATTAAGCTTATTGCAATTTGTCAAAGTACTTACTGAAAGAACAAGATAAAGGACAAAGACGCAAGGCATGCATGCATAAGAAACCCCCGTATAGAAGCGCTAGCATAATGTTTAATATTTCTAGAGCGCAAGTTAGCGCTTGTATATGATCAAATGCGCTTTACAATTTTAGAGGAAATCAAATCAACATTGCCCAACTCATTATTTTACAATCAGTATTCACAAATCAAATCAAATGCTGGTTCTTGATGAGAGGGGAAAACCGGAGTACCCAGGGGAAAACCTCTCATGGCAGAGTAGAGAACCAACAAACTCAATCCACATATGACACCGGGTGCGGAAATCGAACCCGGGCCACATTGGTGGAAGGCAAGTGCTCTCACCACTAGGCCAACTCTGCCACCATTACAGGACTTAAGCTATCTTGCGACGAATCATTTTAGTGTTTTTCCGTGCTTTTTATCGAATACCAAAAGCCATTAATTTGAAAATATGAGAAATTCGGACTCAGGCTTGTGTTTCAGTAGATAACAAAAGGTCAATTCACTTACTCTTAAGTCAGCGGATCAATCTTGCTTGTTTCTATGCTATGGTTGCCTCGCAAGTAATCAAATCTCCCAAGAGTTGGAGTTGAAAACGTTGAAATACAAGTGAGAGGAATTTTAATTGATAACACGGAGATTTATTTATTTCATTTTCTCAATATTAGACAAATCTGGATAAATACAATTAACCTTTCCGTCGAAAGACAAGAAAAAGTATTATTTAATAATGGGTAAAACCCTAGCTTCTCAACTCATGCGACCTATTTTCTTTAAAACTTTTTCAGCAATACGAGGTCAAAGCATCTAAAACTAAATTTGCAATATCTTACCAATTCTCTCGAATCAAATTTCTCACCGTTCTGCAAATGTGGGCACGAAAAGTGTCAATCAGGAAAAAAAGGTTTCTCACCGCTCGGCAAATTTGCGCACGAATCGTGCCGATCAGGAAAAATAAGTTTGCTCAGCTGTTTCTCAGAAAATTTCGAATTAGTAGTAACAAGACTTTTCGATATGCCCGGAAATGCAGGCAACAACAAAAATGGCAAAGATGAGAAAATGTTGGGGAATTTGAACGATATCGCGAAAATGACAATTTTGCCATATAACAACCAACATGAAGGACAAGGGAAGGAAGAATGAATTTGGCGAAATAGGGAAATATGACGACGGGAGGTGAGAGGAAATGAACAACATCATGACAAGTTTGTCATTCACCGACTGACGTGGAACAATTTAACGAGATATAGAACGGCCTCATTCCTGGCAATTTATGTAAGCATGGCCTTACCACGGGTAATAAGAGTTTCAAAGAAAAATTGTAGTGCCTACCAATGTCAGTTTGCAAGGAATTAGATTCAATAAGCCACGTTCAAAGAAAAAAATTGGTCCTCGTCGTATGATCTCTTACTTGAAAATAAGCATTGCGTGAAGATGCATGTCTTGAAAAATTAGCTTTTGACGAATCATGCCATCAACGTTCTAAGAGGGTCAGAATTGGAATCCTTTTACCATAACTGTGAAAAAATGTTTCACATCAAGTAGAACAAAAGTTGCTAAATTAAAATTCTCCAAAAGGCGATAAACATTTTATCCAACTGTGATCCGTCCAGAAAAAAGCGAAGTGTTCTTTAGACGACATCTTGATAAACTTGAGACATAATTGGTGTTATTATTATTATTATTTAGTTAATATCATTATTATTCTTATCATTATTATCGTTATGGCGGTCTCTCTTGTTCAACATTGCTTACACGTCATCACACGCGTTTACAGCATAAGGTAACTATGCTACAGCAGAAACGTTTTGGTTGAAGATTTGGGCGAAAGCTTCTTTGCATTGAGAGGAACAGAGACCACCGCTTGACGCCCACAAGTTAAAAATGCCTCCGCTTAACCTTCCTAGTATCACTAGTGAATAAATCTGTATCAAAAGGTAAACAAAGACAACATTCTTGTCACTACAGTTGGACGGTATTCTTGGTTTTCACTTCACTCAAGTATCACGCGAAGGAAACATAAAATCGCTTAACATTCCATAAATGAAGTCAAGAAAATGAGATATTTTAGAAGGGTAATAAATAAACAGCGCGTCAAAGTTTTAGGGCTGTGCGATATTCCAAACTCGAGTTATTCGGCAAAGGGTACCACTCAAAATCATAGCGTTTTATAGGGTTGCTGTTCCCTGAGAGATACCAACTTAGCGGTTGGAAACTTGTGGGACATCTTGAGTTTACTTTGGCTCTCTCAAAACATTTATTCTCTGTGATAAAATTGAAAACAGTTGCATAGGGATTTCTCTTAACATAGTGGTCATTCAGAACTCGAAAACACAAGGCGAATCGATATTTTCGTGTACGTGTCATGTTTATCAGAAGTAATCTAGACTGATGTTACGCATTGTAGAAAAAATTGAAATTCTAACTGCTCTATTTTCAAAACAAAGGATGCTACCGAGCTGAAAATAGGCCAGCATATATATATTCAGCTTTTAACCTATGAAATCCTTTTTTACCCATAATTCACTGATGTAGTGAAGTAATTTCACTGCTAATTCGACTTTGTGTTTGCCGTCATTGCTGATCGACAATAGGGAGTTTAAGATTTGACGACGGCAACGTCAACGACAACGCCACAAATTAATGATTTGATTGGTTGAATGAAGAAAAATAATCGTGCTGCACGTGCGGCACGCTTTTTGGTGAAATGTTTTGACGTAGTCCGCCAAACGACGACGTAAAATTTTCATATTTGAGGTTCTGACGACAACGCGAACTCGCAGCAGTAAATCATTCAGTCTTTGCCTTTACATGAAAACCATTCGTGTCAAGGAAGCGAAAGGGCACTCCGCCTATTTTGTACAACGTGATCAACATAGAATACTCGCAAGAGACTTAACCTAACTTAAAGTTCAATTTAAATGTGACGTTGTCCTTGCAGTTGCCGTCGTAGTTTCTTTAACTCCCTAATAACAAAGACCGCGGATGTATAGTCACGGTGCCTTGTCTTTACGGATGCAAGCATATATTCACACGTTTATATGCCTAAAACCCCAGAAAGTTTTTGCCCCGGAATAAATCTTTATATCGCACTGGGCAAGATTTGTTTTCATTTGGTTGAAACTTCGATTTTTTGTGAGTCTTCAGTGTAGGCAAAAAAACGCTCCCATTAGAAAGGGTCGAGTACGATTTGTGACGTCATTCCAGGAGTTCTTTTGTGGGCGCTGTGATCAAAAAATGCCTGATGACTGTGTTGTTTTCGGGTGTAACAACACTCCAAATCGGGGGAAAGGTATTGGACTTCATCAGGTACCTTTTTATGGAGCAGAAGAACGTCAGAGCAGAAAAAGAAGAAAAAAGGGGATTGACTTTGTTCAACTGAAGCGGGCACATTGAAAGCCAACTAAATACTCAGTTTTGTGTTCGAGGCGCTTCCGAGAGGACCACTTCACAGTGAAGTTTTTAGATCTTACTGGAGCCCAATCTTCATCTAAGATTGCGAAAAGATGAAGTTAGAGTTTGCGTCTACTTGGGCTGCACAGTTTGTAAGGGAGCGCGAGAGAAAAGATTTATTCTGGCCAAAAAAGACACAGGCACTTTAAAGAGATTCACGTTGTTCTACGAAGATGATACGCGCTACTTTTAAGGTGTGAATGACAAGAAATGTTTTATTAGCCTATTTGAAAACCCCATCACTCTAAAGTACGAGTGGCGTCTCTAGAGTCGCAAAACAGCCTCTTCATCTTTGCTTAAAAGCAACTGGCCCCTTATTAAAATTCTTCTTGTAGCACATTCTGCGTCACACCATCTTGGAGAGATTGTGTAATAGCGTAACCACCTCGCTAATGTGACTGCTTCAAAGTATCTTCTCCAGACTTTCATTCTTCAACTTTGTCACCACTTAACACAGCCGCAATAGAAAAGCGTTTCCACAAGCCCATCACATATTCACACAGTTTGTACACGTCTTCTTTGAACCTAACATCGCAAGTAGATCTCGGCTTTGTTATTTAATAGTAATAGCAGCAGTTTCACTAGCAACCTTTGTGGCATACCTAATGGTGTTTTAATAAGAATCCGCCTTACAAGAAGGGGTTCCTCTCCACTAACTAGAACATTCACTAGTAAGTTTGTACACGTCTTCTTTGAACCTAACATCGCAAGTAGATCTTGGCCATCCCTAGCGAGTGAATATCAATAGGAACTGGCGCGAACTACGAAAGTTGTATTGTGGTGTTTGACTACAACCGATTAATCATAGTTGTAATGGATGGTCTTTCAAACACAAGATGTTGATTTACTCTTCTCAAACTCATTAATAATTCATGAAGAAAAAACAAAGAAATCGCTACCGTGAAGGAGGTTTGGATATGTGATCCTAATTATCATAAAATTCGGAGAAGTTTTTCTTTGATTTTCTCCAAGAATTATCAATGCCTTGAGAAGCTATATCAAACACTCGAAAGAGTGTTTCATCAGATATCCAAACACTTCGAAGTTGGTTAAAAGAAACTCTTTTTTTCAACCCAATTGCATTGCAAATCTTTAAGATTGAAGTGTGTTGTCTCACCAGTCTGTAAATACGCTGTGTGCTGTGTCAACTTGGGAGTGGCCTTTCTTGCAGTTAACTGAAACGAATCGCTTAACCTACATCAAAATATGTCACACCCTGATCATTGAAGGAAACAGTAATTACTTTTCTTTTCACTGTTCGATCAGCCTTGCTTTTTTCTTTTGTATTTCTTTATAACTGCTGATCGGGCAATTATTGCCAGGATCTAGAGCTTCCAGTGTTACTTGCTACGCGGTAATTGCATGCCTTCAGTCCGAACTCAGTGCTGATATGATTTCCAATTTTCGATTGCTTAGAGAGTACTTACACAGTAGTAGCATACATCGTGCCTATTGTAAGCTGGAGTGAAGGTTTTCTTATCAGTAAACAAAATAAAGATTTAACGGGATGCTGCAGCCATCGGTGTCAAGAAAACAGCTCTTATTTGACGCCACTTCTGGCTGTTTAAAGGAAAACAGGAACAAAAATCCAAATATATACATATATGCTATTACTGCTGTTTTCATAGTTCAACTCCGTCTTGTAAACGACTGAAGAAATCTATTAGGATTACGTGACTTCAAGTACAATTTAAATTACTATTCTGCAAGGCCAATACAAAATAAATTCTTCTTTGGGCTAATCGCAACAGACCTTTTACTTGATGTTTATAATTTCTTATCCCATTGGCTGAAAATGTTAACTGAGAATTTTAAGCCAATCACGTTGCTTATCGAAGCGGACTACTGCAACCGCTATATTACACACACGAAAATACCCGTTAATCTTCTCTCAATACCCTGCAAGTTTTTTGTTTTCTCTAACAATAAATTCCGTTTACAGCACTTCCTGAATTTTCTTTTTGTAAAGCCTGGTTTCCACATAATCGACCCAATCGCAAACAACAATGCACAGGCGAAACAGGCGATTTTATGCAAACAGTAGTGGAAATTTTGTGGACGATCAACACGACTGCGGCGATCATGATCGCCCGGATACAACATAGTTGTATCTATCGATTATCTAATCAGTAAAAGAACTTGAGAACAACAAACGCTTTGACTCACAAAAATTTTCAACAAATACTCAGTGACGTCAAATAGACATCCATTTAAAATGTCTATATATAGAAAACACAGTAAGCAAAATCTGTCACGTAGCATTACTGAAATCTGGGAGCCTCCTCCAAGATCCATCTCCATTGAGATCTTTCTCCATGGTTTATACAAGAATAAAGTTTAGTCCCCAGCTCGGGGACCAATATGGTCGCCGTGTATGGCGTCACTTAAAAAGGTTCTGATCATTAGAGCTTTCACTGAAATACAAGCTAACACATAAAACAATGACAGAATGGATGAAAGAAGCAAACTCAGATTTAGGGGAGTGCTTCAATGGAAGGAAGAAGAATGCGACAGTACATCAGACGGAGTGATTTACCTCTACGCATCGTGTTTTCTGCGCCATGGATCATTTTCACACAACATTCAACAAAGACGAGTGGACACCCTCGCCTGACTGACCAACTGTTTCGTTCTTGTCTTTACACAAATCTTTGTTGTACTTTGGTATACTGTTGCCGTCCTTATCACCCAAATAAACCAGAACGTCGATCTTCCGCGAATCTTCAGAATCTTCGATTGATGAGAAATCGATAAAGACATGAACACGGTTCAAGTGATTTTCATCATAAGCAAACATTGCGTGATTCCTCTGACACAAGGATTCATTGGAAACTGAGTTTGAATTAGTCGTATGTAAGTGACGGTATAGATCCTAACATCTTAAACATGACGCATCTCGGTTTCATTTATTGCGGGCGACGAATAAAACAGATTATTTAATACTTCTAAAAACTATGGTAAGATTCCTAGTCAATCGCGGTAGCGTGTTTTTCACACGGCACAAACCGACATAACCAGCAAACTGTGAAAGTAAAACGATAGATCTCTGCTGAACATAATGCTATGAAAATTTCACCCTATTGTTATTTCTTCTCTTGTTAGATCTTGCCCTTTATCGGTAGCCATCACATAAGTTCAAGTCTACTAGTTTCAGAGAGTTTTGGCAAAGACAAATTTCACGCTTACATCTGACCATTCATCTTGTTCTCGGGGTCGACAGAGAGAGAACCGAGAATGGAGCTGGAATAATGCAGTCTAACACACTGAACTTATCTTATTGGCTTCCTACTCTCGTTATCTTTCAAACGGTTAAGGAAGCCATTGCTCTTTTTATAACTTCATTTTCTTCATTGTAATTTATTCTGTGAGGGAAAGGGTAATTAAGTTGTTGTTATAGTTGGCAAAATTATTTGATAATTACTTAAGTTGATGAAATAACTGACTCAGGTGTTAAATATGACAAAACCCTTCAGGCCTCGTTAAAAATGCACTTTTGATCTAATTGAATGAAAATGTCTGATCGTCAAACCACCGCAAAAACTGACAAGCGAATCAAATTAGTAAAGAACATGTATTTGCATGCAGTGATATCCAAGGCTGCGGGGCCGTTGTGTACAAAATATTATTTTAATCGAACACAGGAGCAAGTAGAGTTTGTCGACTATGTGCTGTGAGGGCAGGAAGTTTTACACGGCGCATTTGCAAGCACTGATTCAGCACCCAAACACTGACCAAAACAGTCCTTTTCTCAGGTTAAGAGCGTGTTTTACGTTATATTAATTGATGATGATGTTAACTTTAGCTAAAAGCCACTATATTTAATTCATATCAGTCATTTGATTAAGCCGGATAGCAACAGGTCGTTCATCCCTCCATTGGTGTTGGACCATTAGTCGCCACAATGCTTGTCTAAGTTTCTCTAATTAGAAAGCTGGTGGCATCATAAAGGAATCAGATTGTTTTTTTAAACTTACTTTACCCCCTGCTTGCACACTGAGGAGGATCTCCTGCGCCCGATCTTGGAATCGAAGGTGAGTCTCAAGTGCACTTATGTTCAGAAAGTTAAGCGCCAAATAATTGAACTATATAACATCCGGATCAAAAAAAGTTCTTTTCTTGAATACGGCTTCAGTTCGAATAACTATGTAAGATTCAATCGAAAGTTTGGCTACTGATATAGAGGAGTTAACAAAAGGCTAACAGAAGATATATCGACAGATCTTTCGGAATTCGTTCTAACCTAACTTGGTTTTGGTTAACTGGGAACACTGTAAAAACGCCATGAAATAAGAAAGTTGCTAAGTAAGACGAATCTTCGCTTCATCCTTCTAATAAGTTACTTTTTTCTCTGGCCGTGAATTACAACAGCAATATCAGTGGTAATGTAATGGTAATGAATTTATATAGCGCACTTTCGATTTACATTTTCAAATGCAATTTACAAGCAATCGATCTATAGGTGAGACAGTGCGTCAGCAATCACACGATACTACATCTACGAAGATAAATTCAAGCATTGAGGGGGTTGTGCCATCCATTCTGTCTCGTCCTGGGGAATAAACTGAATAGTGAATCACGCACGCTGCGACACTTCCAAAAAGTCCGCACGTAACAACGAGAAATGCCACTATACGGATACATACACTGTGATGATGTCACTCACAGCTTACGGATTAGCGACTCGTGTATGGCCTGTTAGAAACTTAGTACATGAAAAACTGTAATGTCAAAACTAATTCCTGGTATTATTATTGCTATTACGATTAACGAGGGCGTGATTATTATTTGACCCCTGAACGTCCCGGCGGTTTTGTCCGTCTACACAGATCACCACCTACTCAGACGTGAATACTCCGGTGCTGCTCCCGGTCCAGTAATTAAAGTAAAAAAAAGTAAAAGAAAATTTTGATGTGATAAATTTCAAATAAGGAATGTTCTATGTGAAACTCGAGTCGAACTGTGACAATATTTACGACTAAGTGGCAGCAATTGAGTGGGCTGTATTAAAATGACGTTTTATATAATTAGACGGTATTGATTTAGACAACATAATATTTTAAGGAGGTTTTTACTTGTTTTTTGGTCCTCTGACTTTTACATAAACCATAATCCTGCACGGATTAAATTTGGTAGGATGTCCTCGATGAGAATAAATTTATCAGTGGTAATTTAGAAATCACCTTCTCCAAATGTGAAAATCTTGGCCAGCTTTTCTTACATTTAAGTCAATCTGGGCTAAAAGAGATACCCACCGCTACAGTGAGGTTGATGCGAACAAAGCTATTGTAGTTTTCATTGATGCTCCTGTGCGTTGATACACCCAAACTTTTAAATCTTCAAAGGCATAGTTACAAAACCAATGCTTTTAAAGGCTGAAATACCTCGTTGCTGCCCCTTTACCCTTTTTCAAAGGTCAAATCTATGCTAACACAAGCAAAGGATTAATGACATTGAACCTTGAGGCTTTTTTTTTTTAATGCTGAAGAGTTTTTTCTGTCCTTCCGATAAACAGTTACTACATTCAGACATTTGCAAGCATGAACTCCTTTGTGGTCCAGCCACTGGGAATTGTACTCAGCAAAAGTCCATTGTTCAATAACTTAGGTGCACCTTTTTGCAAGAATAGTGTTTCTCAGGCTCAGGCTCAGGCTCAGGCTCAGGCTGGAGTATTCTTCGGTAAATTTCCTTCATAAGATAAGAAAACGTAGTGAATGAGTTTTTACGCGCTCGTGTGGTTTCTTTGAAATTGTTTCGAACTTTTCTAAAATTCTCCAAATGTAATGCGCTTAGGATTTCTTCAAATCAGTTCTTAAAATAATAATCTCAAAGGGTTGTTTGGGTGGTATCAGCTATGATTCAGTTTTGCGGAACTGATCCTCGATAAGCTCAGACACGCCGATGAATCGCAGCTTTTCCAAAAGTTTGTAAGCCATGACTTTCACTTAAATACAAAGTTCCAAAGAAATTTTCAATCCGACTCCATCCTATCATGCAATAAAGAAATGGCACATCGTTATACTACTGAAGATCGTCCCAAATATTTCGTTTTCCTTCTGCCAGACTACTGGTTTTCACCTCGGCATTTATGTGCTGTTCATTAAAAATAGTCACAAAAGACCTTCAAGTTACTATCAGCCTGAGACATGTTCTTATTATGTTATTCATTCAAATTTTTGTATATCTCAAATGTTCCGCCAACAAAACAAAAAAACGTAACAGAATAACTGGAGGACTACCGCAGAATTACGTCAGAGAAATTGAAAAAGTGAAAAAAGCCACCTTGTTTAAAATGTCCTCACTTGCGATCTCGTTAAGAGACGAAATTTCAGGTGGGTGGTTCATAGATTTACTCCTGAAAGATTTTAACGTGTTTCTTTTTCATTGAGCAGAACTGACGACATGAAGTTAATCATTTTACACGGTTTCCTCGTGATGCTGATGTCTGTGGTCATCAATGCCCGCTGTTATATGAAGATGAATGGCTGCTCAGTTCCATTCGGCCTTCCTTTCTTCTACAAGAGGGATTTTACGCCAGCTTGCAACAAACACGATGTCTGTTACTACTGTGTAAGATTTACGTTTTTTTTTCTTCCTGTTAAGACTGGAGTCAGAACTAAGAATTCAATAACCAAGAGCGAACAACATAGTGAGCTTCGCTTTTCAAGAAAAAAAATAACGAAACCGAGAGAGAGAAGATAGGGTAACAGTGCCGTAGCAAGGATACTATAAGTGGGGGGGCACGCGAGCGCCGGAGGCGCGAGCCGCTAGGGGGCTCTGGGGGCCTGCTCCACCAGAAAATTTGAAAGCTAGAGGCTTGGGAATGCTATTTCCAGCGTTCTCCAGGAGCTATTTAAGATTTACGCAAATCGCGAATTATTTACTTCGTACACTGTCTCAGCAAACCAATGCACATTGAAAATATAACACTTGCAACGTCAATTACAAAATAGAAAACCGACTATCTCTGTATCTTGAAACCAGCAAAGGTTTTCCCTTTCAGAGTGATCATAGTAAGTTCGTAGTTATTAAACTGTCTGAGTTGCCTTGGAGGCAAACGTAGACTTCATCGGCAGGTCATTTTTTGAAAACTTCCCAAATATTTGCTTGATGATATTTTATTTTCAACGTTTTATACAGGTCTGTTTTTACTTTTTAGGAAAAAAAAAACTGGGGGGGGCACGGCCCCCCCCGGCCCCTCCCCTTGCTACGGCACTGCGGTAAAGGACAGGGATAGGTAAAATTTAGAAAGGTTTTTGGTAGGGAGAGACAACGGTTTCTCTTAACGTCAGCAACAACCATGTCATAGGAACTAAACGGAGTGTACCAATATGACGTGTGATGGAACCACACGTGATCGATCCGGCTTGTTTACTTTGCGACCACGCAGTCAACATACTTCCGTTTGTACCTAACTGAAAATATCTCTAGTGAATTTTACATTTCTAGCGATCACATTTCTCTCCAAGAGCCAAACTCTTGTTTACATGATTCGTTATTCCTGACCACAAAAAAGGTAATAATCACTCACAAAAGAAAGTACCCTTCACTGACTCTTGTCATTTACGACAAATTATTTTATCAACAAACAAAATTTCTGCTTGGTTGTTCAGTGATTTGCGTCTGCCGCACACGCGAGAAAAGAACTGACCAAACTGCCTCAAGTGGCCGCATTAAAGCTCATCAACTATTGCCTCACGGATTCGAAGGGAATTCGCCTCGTGAGGTCGCGGGCAAGATATCAAATAGGTTTGACATTCGCTCACCGACTTGCGAGGTGAATTTCCGACGAAAACTTTCACGCAAACGTGATAAAACAGCTGAGCTTATTGCCTCATGAGGCATGCAGTCGGTCAAAGTTTAAAAATAGTTTTTGTATGGCCAATTCTAAATCGGTCAAACGAGGGCCGATTCTCTGGAATGAAGGTGCTGAGTGCAAAATACATGTTTTGGCCGGAGTAGCTGATGTGTCACACTGGATAACTTTTCCATTACCTTGAGTCGGAAAAAAAAATGTTTCTGCTGTATTTATCAATGTGCAAAGTCACTCGGGGAATATGCGTTCACAATGACAATTTTGACGAAAGGTAAAAATGGACCCTAAATGCAAGGACGCAGGTTTAATCGACTGAAACTCAACCCCTGCGCAATCGCAGTGGTGCAGTTTTGGGAGGCGTAGCAAAGGCCAGCCTGACTCTCAAAGGTGCAACACACACTATTTGCAAGAAGGTCACTCAGGCAGGTATTTACTGAACCTTGACCAAGAATAAATAAAGACAAGTTACGGGAAAAAAAAAGCCTTGAGCGAGAAGAGCCGGATGTAGTACATGCGTACCATTTAAATGTTAACATGATATTATTTCAATCCATGCTTACAAAATCACTATATATTGCAGGGACAGCACTACGGATGGGTTCGAAGGAGCTGTGACAACTCTTTCCATCGTGACATGAAGAAAATTTGCAGCCGGAAATCATATATCAGGCGAAAATTGTGCCGCAGATTTGCCAAATTGTATTTCAAAGCTACCCGTAGAGCGGGATCTTTTTTTTACGAGCGCACATCTCCAGCCTGGTGTTGTCCGTCCTGTGTCAAGTTTTTTGGGAATCCCAACAGGCGAATGAAACGTTAAAAACACTCTGCCGGAAATCAAACGATGTTCTCGTAATTATTTGCTAAAAAAGAAAGAGGAAAATTTAAAAAATGTATTTGCTTGCTTTAAACCTCAATAAAATTCAATTAAACCCTTTAATTGCCTCGCTATTATTGACAATCCTCTGAAAGAGTTTCAGCGACTTTTCTTGAAGATTCGCAGGCATTTGTCCTGGACACGACATCTTCAAACAGATATGCTCAAAGGGAGGTTCTCGTTTTGATTTAGTTTCTTGACATGTTCATGAAACAAAAGAAACCCTCGGCATAACAATAGAATTCACTTTCTTCAGGATTACCTTGGGACACGAACATTGCCGTCGTGGAATGGGAAGGCGAGAAACCTTCGAAACGAGGTTGAGCGTGTTCTTACAATTGTCCACGAGCAGGATCACGTCTGCATCGCGCGCAAGTTACTCAATAAAACTTTCTGCCCTTTCATTCCACACCCCCCCCCCAAAAAAAAATTAAGCCTTGTCATTTTTAAGAGACAAGTAGCTTGCACAACAAGTGTTATTGGGGCGTTCAGTGCAGTTTTGGGCGCAACGTGCAAGACATGACAGGAGAGAGACACGAAAAAGAATCATAGTAATCTCCTTCTTTGCGCCAAAAACACCAACGAGCGCCCGAATAACGTGTTGTGCAAGGCAGGGTAACTGCAGATGTAAACAGTATTTAGCACGACGCAAACACAGTTGAAGAAATTCCACTCAACAAGCGCAACAAAAAATAGCAGCGTTTCAGTTAGCCGATAAAAGCTTTAATTGTCACACTCAAAACTTAAATTCGTATTTTCTATCGCAGCGTTCCACGACTTCGTCCGCCACTCAAATGACGTAAAGAGGAGCCTCTGCACTAGGCATTTTTAAACATAAGGACTGCTTTGCATGTTATTATATACAGCTAAAAACATTCATTTCTATCCAACGATTTAATTTTGTCATAAATGTGGGAACGACAGTGGTCTCGATATTCAAATGATCAAAAGCAGAGTCACTGTTTTCTCAGGGAAACCAAATGTTTTTCATGGAGAAGTCTTTTGTGTCGGCTACACTCGAATCGCATCTGATTTTAAATTTAACAAATTGGAAAAAAATGAGGATAGGTAACGATGTAACCTTATACGGCCATCAGTAACCGATTTACAGCCCCCATGACCACTTCGAGTGTAATAATTTACAATTTACAGTTACCAGACTCTCTATTTGACATGCGTAATTGTTTCGATTGTTATGTAATACTAGTTTCCAAGTTATTCAAGCGGTTTTCGTTTGGAGATCACATATCAATTCCTAAGCACATTCTAAAAAAAATTCACTCCAGTATCAAGCGGTTATACCGATTTGACAGCGAAAGGAACATTAAGTCCAATTGCCCGCGGGATAGTTCGCGTCAACAAAATGGCCGACATCTTTTTCTTTGAGTAAATCGATAAGTTCTCCGTGGCGTCACGTGCATACAACCTCAAAAACAACCGTTCGATTGTGGTCAATGTCACAAAGAAACCTGGTGCCTAGGGTCTCTCCTCGACCCACATTCTGGAGGATAGATAAAAGCGGGACGAGGAGATCCTGGAAACGAAGATAATAGTGCCGTGATCTAAACCGTTCTTTGTCATTTCAGTGTCTAGCAGCTCGAATTTTTCTTTACAATTTCATCTAATCTTTTGTGATTAAAAATGTCCCTGGCTATTGTCGCGCCGACAATTCAGCAGTCAAAAACTATTCGCAGGATTATTATACAGTCGATTGACACACAGTTCGTAGAGTCGCCCCTCCACTAACTATGATTGGGAGATCGAACAAATCGGAGAGTCCAGTCACGCCTTTACATTCTTTCGTGGCAACGTGCGCGGCAACTGCCAACTATCGCCGTTCCAGAAGGTGGAACTTTCAGTCAGTTCTGCCGAGAATAGTTAATCTTACATGTAGAATCCTATTCTTTGTTCTGCGCGAGAACTCCTGGCGTAGTAAGCGTGGTTCTACAGAATATTAGCT
>BLAZ01000855.1:426250-428770 GCA_014633955.1 Acropora tenuis
CTTTTAGTTTTCCTTTGGCTGTTGGCGGTTGGCGATTCGCACGAGTGTTCGAGTATCTCTGCTTTCCTTCCATCATTTTCTTTGAAATTTTAGACCAATTTAACTTACCGAGCATTAATTTAGCTTTCTAACAAACCTCACGGGAGAAGATAGATGAGGTGTAAGCTACTGCTACCTGGAACAAGAAATATAATCACATACCTTGCTCGATAAGTGGGTGGAAAATCCTTAAATCTCGCTTCAATGGCATTAGAAAGCATAAACGATCTTTGCCCTTTCTCAGACTCTGGGTCGTCTTCACTCAACGGTCTTGTCAAGTCAACTTCAAAGGTTAACTTTCCTTCTGGAACATTAGGATCTCCCTGTTGATAAGAGAGCGGCTAGTCAATTAGCCTGTGTAGCTGACGGTTTTTTCTGTCGTAGCGAGAGAGTGTAGCTGACGGTTTTTTCTGTCGTAGCGAGAGAGCGAGGGGAGCCGCTAAAATAAAGGGCGAAGCCGCGAGGGGATTGGAGCAGAGGAAATGAGGTGTCTGACTTCCTCCGTCCCAATCTCCTCGCGGCTTCCCCTCTCCCTCGCTCGCACAGAAAATACCGCCAGCTACCCAGGCTAATGGCCAGCTTTTGATAGGAAGAAGCCGGTCTAAACCTTTGATTAAGGGAGCGTTCATTAACTGACCCAAGTCTGGAAAAGTAAACATCACAGCTAAATGACTTGAATTAAGGAGAATTGCTGTTCCTTACTGGTCAGCTCAGGACTGCTGATAAACCACAGTCAAGGCTCACTTTACTGTAACCAAAACTTAGACAACTTTCGATCTACATGCAAACTCCTTCCTCATGCAACCTGTAGTCATTACAGAAATTTCCAAAAGACAGACCGAGGGTGACGAATGGTGCTAAGAGTGGAAGACTTTAGACAGAGGCCAACAATGAAACGTATTCATACCGTGATCTTGGTGCCAAATATCTTGTGGTCAGCTGGGCTGTGAGTAACCATAACAAGTTCCACTCCATGACTACTGTAAGTACCCTGAAAAAAGGAAACAAATTAATGAATGACTGAGTGAAACCATAAATGGCCACTGATGGTTTCAACTACAGCAAGACATACGAACACTAAATACCTTAAATATACCAGGCATAATCAGGGGTTTCTCATTTGTCTCTCGAGAAATTTTCAGGGCTTCCAATTCAATTGGTAATCTGAGAAAAAAAAAACAACAAAAAAAACATGAAAGGAAAAGGAACATTTCTTCCTCACTATTTAAAAAGTAACAAAAGTACACAGACTTCATGTTAGTCAGGGCTGCAAATAACGGCCGATCAACGGGCAATGTCCGGTCAGAATTGGGTATCTACAGGACAAATCCTTGGATTGCTGCACAGTGTTCCGAAAAGAACTTTGAGGTAAAATTAAAATGCCACATCAGTGACACTAATTTTTGGCTTGGGTCAGCTATCTCAGATTCAGATTGGCAACTAGCCAACAAGTTTTCCGGAAAGCATGGTTTATATCTACATTAATAATTATCTAAAAACTCTTTTATTCTGCTGTCTTAATAGTTTAGGGTCTGCCAAAACAGCAAAAACTTAAAAGAGCACAGGCAAACATTTGAAGAATATAAAAGCCTCATTGCCACTGGCAGCGCAGCAAGAGAAAAGTGTTGGACACAAGCCTATTTCATCACCACACTAGGGTATATAAGAGGTAGTAATGCTGTGGGATTTTGCGCTGTGACTCATCTACCCACACTTTCCAAGACTTACATAACTTTTACTTCTTAAACCAGGGTCAAATCATGGGGTATTGCCAAAATTAAGATTTGAGAGCACCCTCCCCACCTCAAATGATATTCTGTCAGTGCATTGGTTCGGTTTACTTAGCTCACTGGAATCCATACCAAATAGGACGACAGCTGCACGGTGTGACATCCTCGGGTCGTTAATGGCACAATGCACTCTGGTTAAAAAATGCACACTGCTCTCTGGTTAAATGCAATGCATTCTAGTAAGAAGTGATGAATTTGAGAATTCATACCCCATACAAAATAATAATTATATTCTTCTTAAATCAGGATTATGTCGCTCCTTGCTCGCTCTGCTCACTCCATAGCAATTATCCAAGAGGGGAACGTTGAGTTGTGCATCATAAATATGTATAATGGCCAGCACATCAAAGTTCACTGTTTCTCCCTTTCACACCTGTTGTACATGCAAGTTTCTGTTGGTTAGTTCATTACCTGTACATGGAGTGTACGTTGACATATTTCATAAGAACCAGCTGAACCATGTGAGGTTGATAAAATAATAAATTCTCATTGTTGTATTCATCTTTCATCCAATTTCTGAGAAATTGCATTCCCTGTTGAAAACAATTATTAATGATGGTCAATTGACAATGCTCAACCCAAAAGAAAAAAAATTGGATAAAACAGCTTTTTAGCGTTAATTTGACCCCTGCACAGCAACAATATCCAGTGTAAACATTAGTTCTCTTCTTTTATTTTTTTGGGAGGAAAT
>BLAZ01000855.1:433532-441032 GCA_014633955.1 Acropora tenuis
CATTCTTAATATATAAAGAACTTTTAACAATCTAATTTTTTAGAATTTGAAAATGATGAGCGAATCATCGAAACGTCATTCAAAATTTTTATCGTTGATTTTTATTCTTAAATGTTTATCGAAAGCGTCTGTTATTAGAATCATAATGCAATAATAATAATTATTATTCATTGATCATTTTGCATAAATTCAAAAATTCCAAATGTGTTTCCCACATGGGTAAGCAGTGAAACGTTTTTTTACAAGAATGATTTAACCTGGACTGGAAACCCACAATCACACAAGCTACTACGTAGTATAGTCTCGCCAGTTACAACTTCCCAGTAAAAAGAGAAAGTGCATGAGAGAAGACAGGAAATCCCTGTCACATTGCTGTCAATTTTTGTAAATTCTTCCTTGGTCCACTTGAATTCTCTTTGATAATTCAACTATAAAAGGTCAGAAGCAATAAAATTACAGTAGAATTAGTATAAAAAGTATATCACCCTAATCTTGAAAACCTACCCGTAACGTACAGATCATGATAACTCCTAAACTCAGGCCATTGACTCAACGATGAAGCACCATAATCTACAGGAAATATGGAAAAAAGCAAAGTGCTCTTTATTATACTTCCAAAGCCATTTAGCTTAACAATAGTTATTGGCCCTTATAGTTGCTCAAAGGTTGGATAGCACTATCCACCTTACAAACCAATATCCAGCAGATAAGAGATACCAAATTTAATTGTGTCATTCGCTGGATCCCTCTAAGCAACTCTAGTATGTTCCCTTATATTAATGACTCTGTAATTACATTTTTTGTGTCCACAACAAATGTTGTGCAAACAGGGAAACATTTGTGTCGGCAACAATGTGTCCTGGTTTGCCAGGGCCTTTACGCTGGCTGGTTGCAGTTCCACATCATCTTTTAGCTACCTGTAAATGAACCTGCTATATCAAATAAAGTATGCATGTATGTATGTATGTATGCATGCATGCATCCAAGCACGTTTGTATGGAAGGTGTATGTATGGAAGGTATGTGTGTATGTATGTATGCCGGATTGCAAGTAATTGGATACATGCTAATAATTTATAAAAGTCACAAAAGTGTCTTGCTTTAAGTCTAAAATGCCACTTTACTTAATTAGGGTTATTAATTGTGTTTAGGTTATTCCTTCAGTTAGGATTATAATAGGCTACAGTCTTTGTCTTCTAGTGGAGTACAGTCATGAAGACACTTCATGACCTTTATTGTCTGTATTGGTCATCACAAGAAGTATTGCAGTTACAGCGAAGTGTGACACTTGCTGAAATTAGCAAGCATCCAATTACGTGCAATCCTGGATGTGTATGTGCCCTTAGGAATAAAGATCTTGTGAGACTTCGCCAAGATTCAAGAAATTTCAAATATGAAATTTAATAATTTATTATTCTCAAGAGCTTGAGACGGCACCTTGGTTACGAATAGAAGGAAGTCCACTTAATTTTATTGAACAAAGATCCAAGGGAATTAAAATGTGGACATCTAAACAAGTACATTAAAAAAAACAGTCTTGCTGTTAAGTTTCCTTATAAATGTTCCTCTTTCACTGACAGTACTGGACTTTTATCCTATCTTGCTCTATGAGTGGAAAATTGCGGAATAACAGGCCCACTTATTTGCAAAAGAATAACCTCTATTGTATAGCGATATTCACCGTTACGTTACCTATTGTCATTAATGTGCCAACCAGAGGTTTATTGGCTGTCGAAACAAAGAATTCTTTTCTGTGGTTGGCAAATTTAAATATCAAAAGAATTGTGAATATAACAGTGAATATCGCTACCGTTCTTCAAAGAATGCCGCGAAGGGGAAAACAATTAGGGCCTGGTATTCTGCAATTGCTCCAAAGTATTATACTTCTTTAAAGTTAACCATGGAAAGTAAAAGCAAGCAAAACAAATTGGGCAATACCTCTCTCACACAGATGTTGCCAAATTTGATCTATTTGTGACGCAGCTCTGAACCTTTGGCATGTTTTCGCTACTGTACAAAGTTCAATCCCATTTAAATGTTTAAAAATTGAGGCCAGGAGCTCGTTGGCTAAGGTGAAAACTTGGGCGGTTGCGCAAATTTCCTTTCGTCGCTGGCGCAGCTGATATATTTGAGCTTCCGCCATTATCTTGCACAACCGAAAGAAGATGTAATAAAATATGCTGACTGCGCATGCTGAGAGCTCAGGCGGGAGAGACTGGTGATGAAAAGTTTCTGCAATTGGCCAGTTGGCCATGGATGCTGGTTGGCTCCCAGGACAACGCGAATCAAACAAACACTGGCCACTCGCGGGGACTTGAAAATCGTCGATCGCAGGAGAAATTAATTTTTGACAGACTGTTTGCAGCGTTTCCTTAGTCACGATGTCTCAGCAAGGTGCAGCGTTACAAACATACAACAACGAACTAGTAAAATGTAAGTGTTGAGCTGTTTGGTCCAAGAAACGTTGAAAAACGATGTCACACAGTTTTGCATTGGCAGAGCATTTCCTTTCGCATGCTATTGTAGGTATTGAAGATCTCTGTACGAAAAGAGATGAACTTCAAAAACAGATAATCAATGAGGAGGAAGAAAAATCCAAAATCCAAAACGACATTCGCATTCTCAGTGAAAGGCTGGCGAAAATCAATGAGAGCCTCGCGAAGAAGATAGCATCAAGAAACGAATATGACAAAACTATCTCGGAAACTGAAGCAGCGTACATGAAGGTTAGCTTTGATGTTGAAGATTCTCAACCCTTTTTATTGTTTGCCATCAGGCTCTTCTGGCTCTCCCTCTTCGCCAGAAGAGATAACAGTGATAAACTATTTGAATTGTTAAAAAAAAACACCGACCAGTGTCCTCGCGCTGAGAACAACAGTTGATGACTTGACAAATCATTGTTATCCTAAATTCGATGGGCTAAGAATAACGCAACAGAGAGATTGCTAAACAATCACACAGCTACTTGTGCATTGTACTTCAAAGATCTCTCAGTTGGATGTTCTGCGGTTTATATTTGTTGGACCAAGGTTGCCAGAGTTCACTATTTGTTTCAGGTCAGAACTGGCACATGTTTAATATTTTCCCACCCCCCTAGTCGTACGTGAATGAAGGGGGGGGTGGGTGAGGTGGGGCACCTTCGTATGGGACCTTGAGGTGCTCTTGTGCCCTTTTCATCTGGGCAACTGTAAATCCTGTCCAGTAGAATGCGATAACTCATAAATCTTTTTCATTTCGTTTACATTCTTTCTCTTCCAGATTCTTGAAAGTTCTCAAACTCTCCTGCATGTTCTAAAGAAAGAAACAGCAAAGGAAAAGCCACCCGCAAGTCACAGTCAGGGATCAGTGCGCGATAAAACAACAACACAAACATAAACTCTAGATTTAAATTTTGCATCAACAGACATCGACCATTCTAGGATCAAGTTTATAGAAGATTTCTTTATGTACAACAATAAATACATGTTTACAGTATAGCTGGTTATAAATAAAAGAATATCATTTTCAAGAGAAAACAACATCAACTTTACAGTAAACATCACAATACCTTGTTAACATAATAGTGGAAGCTTCCTAGAAATTTCTTCAATTTTGACATCATTAATAATTATTATTGATGTCAAAATTATTTATAAAAAAATTGTTATTTCATAGACATAAAGCCATAACCTATTCTCGGAAAGGAGAAGGTTGCACAATAAAATTAATTTAAACCTATTTTATGGAATATACTTTGTTTTATCATTGTACTATTGCTCTATGAAGTACATCTTGTTTTAATAATTATTCTGCCTTTATATAGAAAAAAAATGTTTTCTTTGTTTTTTCTGCTATAACCCCCCACAAAATGTTTTTCTGAAACATGGACAATCAATAAATACACCCAAACTATTAGAATATTAAAAAGAAGATGTTGGAAGCAGTATTCAAGATAATTTTTTGGGGGTCATGAGCTCATCTGAATATGGTGTTTAGATGGCAATAATTTCACCTCGTTTTCTGTTGTTTGACATTCTGTGTTGGTTGGCAATGCAATGATCTTAATCCTGTGTGCCCATTTGACTAGCCTTTATTGCATACTCAGCTGCTAAATAAATAATAAAAAACTCTAAAACTATACACCTATATTCAAATTTACAATCCTGAAAGTTCAAGACAGGTCAAAAGCCACTATCACTAATTTCCAAAGAAAGTTTGCTGCAGTGTTCATGAGTAATAATTACAAAAGTTCAATTGGATGAGTAAGTAAATATCTGAGGGGCAGAAGTTAAGACGGAATCCGCCAGACATTGGAGTAACAAGTGGACAAAAATCTTGTACCAAGATTATTTACATTGTATTGCAAACTTCTGTAGGGCTCTTTTAATTATCTTCTCTTTTGTCCACTAAAACCTGAAATTGCTCCATCTTCTATCGGATTTCGTCTTAACATCTCACTCAGACTAACAGCTTTGCTTGAAAAGTCATGCTTAAGATCCTAGATCCTACAGCATAGGGTGGTAAATTTATTTTTGTTGATTCATTTCAACACCTCGTTAGTTCTGTCAAGTGTCTGGCTTTGTCTACTTTGCGTCGACAAGAATACTATCACTCTTAAATGAAAAAGGATGGTTTGTGATGCTGATTTTCAAGTTATCTGATCTGTTTTCCATCTTTTCCTCTGTTATAAGTCCTTGACTTCTTGTAAGGGTGAGTTCTTGTCCTCTCGCTCTGCACTAATAGTGGATGTTTCCCCCTTGTTGCCTTTTCACTATCATGTCCACTTTCCATAAGCTTGAGCTTATTTTCAATTGCTTTGATTTTGGATTCACAACTGAAAACACATAAGAAGACAAACAACACCTTGAAAATCTAACAAAACCCAAAGTGAAATGATATATTACTCAATATAATTAGTAATGTATTACACTGGAGAGGACACTTTTAAGAAACTTTTAAGAAACTTTTCTGAGTTACAAGAAACTTATTAAAGGGTGATGTCTTCCCATTTCTCATGGGTTGTTGGAAATGTGAATCATGTGGACAAGTTTTGATCTCAAACAGTTAATCTAGCAACATGACACAACCTTGCTTATTTGAAGAGAATCTGTACCAATAATAATAATAATTATTATTATTATTCAAATCCATTCCCACAGGGGCTCAGCACTTTATTTACATTAAGTGCTGACAAAGCCAACTTCTTTAGCTAGCCTCACAAACCTGTTGAGTGATGTTCTTGTGGAAACTTTGACTGTTGACAGGTTCCCTTCTCCTTGTTCCTTCACACTCTGTGCAAACATGCAATAATGTGAACAACATTTCAAAGTTCTCTAGGTCCTTTTTCCTCACTCATTTTAAGAAGCAAATTGTTGTGATGATAATTAAAATTAGTTTCAGATGAATGAAAGTTACATTTTCATTAATATTATTAAAAGCTATTATACTACCTTAATACAGACTACACAGATTCATCTTCAAGAATTTTTATGGAGCATTCATAAAGGTAGCTGCATCTACAGTGTAGAGTATTGTTCGAGGCTACCGTATTTACTCGAATAAGCAGCGCGACGCTTACTTCATTTTTCACGCCACAAGTGCGGCGCTTATTCGATGGCGGCACTTATTTAAACATTGTACCAGACAAATTTACTTTTTCTATATTTTTCTTCAATGCTACACTTTCTATCTCTTAATTCTCCTATGGACTGATACTAACCTGATAATAAATCTACAATTACAAGAGAAATTCAAGCGGTGAAAAAAAAAACAGAGATTTTCATGATAATCAAAGCTTCGCATTGCAAGAATTCTGGAAAGAGAGCTTACCACCCAAGCAGAGAAATACAGGCGCTTTGAACTAAAAAGCATCACATTCAAGGAAAGTAAATTGCTGATGCTGTTTTTTTCATTGTTTTGTAGTGCTTTTCCTGGTTATACGGAATTCCTTGAATAAGCGCCGTATCGGTGGTAGAAGGCTTAATAACTTTTTTGTAACAAGATGCAGCGCTTATTCAAGGGCGGCGCTTAATTGAGGGCAGCGCTTATTCGAGTAAATAGAGTGTTTGTAAAGAACTTCCTGGCCTAATTCTCAGACAAATGAAAACTGATCATTTTCACATCATTTTACACAGACGTCTAAGATCTGACTCTCCACCTTGAAATTACGCAGGCCCAATCAAGGGAGCTACTATAATAATCACTGATACGTAATATATTTCATTGCTGAAACTGTCAGCTCAGTAATAATTCTTACATTTGTTCCTGTTTGTTTCTTTGCCCAATTCACAATCAAAGGTTTTGACAAGGCAAGTTTGCCATTCAACCCTTGTATGGCATCTGCGGCATGCTGTTTCAATGAAAAATATAGTTTAAAATGTAATGATAAAATCTGTTGCTTGAGAAATGCTTGGCAAAGATAAAATTAATAGTGCTGAAATATCACACTTGCTGATAGAAGCTTGACTGCTCAGTAAAATGTATTTAAGACTCCTTCATACAAAAATGAATGTAAATATTTACTCACTCAATTTTAGGGTTCAAAAATGCGACCGACAGAGTTGCAAATCTGACTAAACTTTTGCTTTTGGAAAATAATTCATGTTAATCGCAAAATCAGTAAAAGTTTGTAGATGAAAAACTGCCCTTTTTTCTGACATGTTAGTTGAAATCTGACTAACTTTTCCCTGTTCGACAACAAAAATTTTGCCTCAAGTTCTGAAGCTCAACCTTCAAATTTTCTTAACTTTGAGTTCTGTTATAGAGATCAAGTAGTTTGTAATTATTTCTGCCAAAAAATAATAGGGCAGGCCAGGCCAAATTTACATGTCAAGTGAGACTTGAGGGAGACGAAACACCCTCTGAGTTCTGTGCAATGTGTATAATAATTTATATATTTTGCCTGCTCTATTTCCCCTGAAATTAGAGATTTTGGTACCCCCAGTCTAGCCTGTTTGGGCTGGTGTTTGGGTTGGAGTTAGTGTTCATGTCTACTTGATGAGCAGAGTTACAGAGAACGTTCACAGCATTTATTGTGACAGTTTGCATTTCTCACCATGCATAAGTGATGTTGAAGTCGAGGAATAGGGTGAGAAGACATTTTGCGAAGCTGAAAATCTTAGCTATTATTGCTGAAAGCTAATATAAGCAAGTGCCACTTGATTACATTGTATTTTTCTATTCTTTTTCAAAAATGATTTGAAAAATATTATTTGAGTGAATTTACATTCACCCTGCACAGGATGTTAAAGAAAGATAATAACAACTAAACAATCCTCAACCAACTTTGTAGGTAATTCTCCATAATAATTTATCACATCTTTTAAAGCCACGACAATAATGTAGCAGACTGCTGAAAGCCCAGAGTAGGCTCTGCTAATAGGATGGTACTCAAAAACTGGTCCTAGTTTTGGCAATAATAATTATTGGTACAAATAAAAGACAAATGACACTTAAAGACATGCTTAAGCTGAGTTTTTGGAAAGGTTTACAGTATAGCCTCTGAGCAAAGTGTGCACAAACT
>BLAZ01000855.1:482324-497324 GCA_014633955.1 Acropora tenuis
TTTCTGCATGATAATCACTTGGTGCTAACTGTTGTTCATACCCCTGTTCTTCAATTGTACCATAGCTTTCTTGCGGCATAAACGCACCTGCTTCTGTGCCATACTCTAGCCCCGTGGCTTCAAACTCACTATCTTGAGGGTACTCAGCGACCCATCCTGCCTCTGCTTCAGCATAGCCCTCCTGTTGTTCATCCTGGTGTTCATCCCACTGTCCTTGGCCTCCAGTTTGATCCCAACCATCTTCACCCTCATAAGTAGCACCTTCTTCGTATTGTTGCCATTCTTCGCCTCCTTCGGCATACTCGTATACAGACCCCTCGCCAGCATAGCCCACAACCTCCTCTGGAACTCCACCCATAACGTCCACCACTCCTTCATTACACCCGCCTTGGTGCTCTTCATAAGTTTCACCTTCGACAGGATAATACAACCCATCCTCACCCAGATAATACTGTCCTTCGTACTCTGCAACTTGCTCCCCTTCGTAACCTTCGACTGCATATTCATCTCCGTACCATTCTTGGTATTGATCTTCATGAATCTCCCCTTCTCCCTGTTCACTTGTCTGCCATCCTTCTTCCCCAGTATAGTAGTACTCGCCTTCATACCCAGTCTCTTGGGTTCCCTCTTGATAATAGTATTCAGTTTCTTCTTCCTGTGCGGGGACCCATTCTTGCTCTTCACTGCCTTGGTGCAAAGTAACATGGACTTGGTCTTCTTGTGCTTCACTAAATTCAGCCATTTCCCAATCGACATTGGTGTCGGTTTCAGTGAAAGGAATCTCCTGATAGTCAACCTCAACTTTATCTTTTTCCTTCAATGGGTACCCCTGTCTTTTTGATTGCTTGATTGGTGGCTGCGTCTCGGGCTCTTTTGGTAATGGAATTGTGATCAAGTTGCTTCTGAGAGCAAGGTTATGGCTGCTTCGTTTACGCTGAGCAGAATGAACAGTGATCTTGCTCGATTCTTGCGCTTTGGGAGAGAACTCAACAATTCTCTCGTCATTAGATGGTTGAACGTACTTATAACTTTTCTCATGGCTGGAAGAGAACTCTGACGTGCTACTATAAACTGATTCATCTTCTGAGTCGCCACTGAATTTTTCACGCTTTTTTTTCTTGGACTTCTTCTTTTCTCTCTTTGATTTAATCTTTTCTTTATCTTTCTTCTTTTGCTTTCTGGTAGGAGATTTAGATGAGGACCTACTGCTTTTGTGAGTACTGCCCTCATTGTCTCTATAATTCGTCCTGTACTTCTTTGTATCCAAATCACGATCGGCTTGATCTATAGTTATCTTCAGTGAATCGACCTTTATTTTTGAACCAATCTCTTCACTGAAGACTCTGTTATTCCTATTCAACTCATTACTAATGATCTTGACTTCCCTTGAAGATGAGTCTTTTTCTCTCTTTACAACATTGAGCGATTCTTTGCGTTTGTCCTTTTGAAATATCACTTCTCTGGAGCTCTCTGTCTTCTTGAATTGTTTCTCAGGTTCACGGGAACTTTTAGTCTTCTCCTCTTTAACAATTTTTTCTTTCCATATCACTTTCGGGTCTTTTATCTTGCCACCTTCATCATTTAAGGCATTCTTGGTAATTTTTGCCTCCAGTTTACCCTTTGGAGGGTCTTTTGTACTTTCCTTTGACTCACACTTACTTCTCAAAACATCCTTAGCTGCTTTATGGTCCGAAGTACTTTTTGAATAACTTTTGAAGTCCAATTTATCTTTCACGGTTTCTTTGGACTTTGAAGCTGTAGTGTCCAACGTATTCTTTGTTAAAAAGGATTTTGTATTTGGCTTTCGTCTTGACGGATCATTAGTGGCTTTTAGTTCTAATTTGATTTTTGGTACATCTATCTTACTTTCCAAATTGCTTTTTGCTTCACCTTTGAAGATCGTAGGATCCAGTTTACTTTTTGATAAATCTTTAGTAGAGTTAGAGTGTGTTTTAGAGTCTCTTGATGCATCTTTGCTAGTGTTGGAATCTGCTTTGCTTTTCGAGATGTCTTGTGATGACTTGACATCTGGTTTCCGCCCTGAAGGCTTTTTAACATAAACCTCCGATGCTTTTTTCGCATCCAGTTGTTTTTCCATACATTTAATATCAGTCTTCAGCTTTTCCAACAGATTCTCAGACGCTTTGTCATTCTCTTCTTTGCTAGTTCTCTTTTCTTTGCGATCATGATGGCCATGCCTCTTGCTTTTATCATGGCGACCCTTCGTTGACTGACTGTCATGACTTTTGCTCCTCCAACTATGACACGTACTGCTGCTACTACTACTGCAGGTGCTACAGTAGCTATTGCTCCGGCTCCAGCTGCGGCTCCTTCTTTCATTCTTACTCCTACTTCGGCGTCCTGTTGAGGTTCCCGGGGACCTGGAAGATCTCCTGTGTATCACATCTCTTCGACTTGGTGACCGACTCTTCCTGAAGATGTTTCGAACAGTCAAACCAACTGGAACGAGGTTAGATTTGGATACACCTCTTCCCCTTCCACGGAGTATAGCACTTCTTCCTCTAGTGCCTACAGGTAGTCCTCTTCCTCCTCTTGCCCTGCCTTTTGCGACCCCTCTGCCGCGGCTATTGATCACTGCACGTCCTCTTCCAAGAGGAGTCTGTTGCAATCCCCCTCTCCCAACTTTCTTCGCCGTGTCACCTCTTCTATGAGTGCTTCCTGAAATTTTAGGGCTAACTGACGCGTTAATTCCCTTTGATTTGCCAACGATCTCCTTCGTATCTATGCCAGACCAATTCTGAGTGGTAAATGTGCCTTTCTCAGGAATTTTACTTTCATTCTTTAACTTGTTGTTTTTGCCAAGAGTGCTAAATACCTCACCCCTCTCAGAACTTCTGCTACGTGACCTTGACCTTTTGTCTGTGCTCCTTGGGAAGTACCCAGTTCCTCTGCGGAGTGGTGGTGGGGAATCACTTTTTGTGCTCCCTCCAACTCTCTGTTCATTTTTTCCAGGCGGCACTTTCACTTGTCTTGGCAAAAACCCTGACGGAAAAAGGGGTTTTGGACCATTATTGGCACTGGTGGATGAAGAGCTTGTGCCACTACTAGTCCCATATATCGCACTGGTTGATAGCGAATCGTTTGGTACTCGAGCAGCAGTGAAACTGCTCCTGTTATCAATGTCATTTTGCTGTGCCTTGGAGGCCAGCTTTTTGTTGCGTAGCTGGTCTTTCGTTCTCTCGTTTCCACTTTTCACCGTTGAAAAGTCATCTAATTCGCGATCTCTTTGGTCAAGAAGAGAATTAGAAGGCACGTCCCATGCCTCATTTCTCTTGACCTCATCACCAAACTTTGACTCTTTCAGACCTAAATTAAACGGGACGAAAATGGTCATAGGAAATTAACCATGCTAATACAACAACTCAGCTAATTCCTCTAAGTGGACAAGCAGTCACCATGAAGAAACGCCACTAAGAACGACACTGGTTTAAGCTTCTAAAAATTTGCTACATTCAGCCAAACTTATTCGAATATTACTTTGTTAACTTGGACCTCAAAACTGCTTATGCCTACATGGCTTAATTCATAAGCAACAAAAAATGCATACTTCCATTACTCCAAATTATTTTTTTCCACACTGCAAAAAGAAAGAATTCATTCATGTACCTTGTTCCCTTCCATGTTTTTCAGAAGTAAGCCCAAAAAATGGTCTCCCAAGCTCAAAATTACTTCTGTACTTGTCACTGGGTCGACCAGCAAGGCTTGTCAATGAAAGGGCTTGGAGAGCACCACTGTTTAAGCTTGTGCTCTCAAATGAATCTCTGTAGTCTTCTAGTAAGTCCCCAGTCCCTGTATAATTTGTTTCGCTCACATTCTCCGATTTATGTAGAGAGTCTCCATTATCTCCACTTAAGGCCCTGAAATATAGAACCACAGTCACTGTCACAAAGCTTTGTTTTTGATTGTACAACATTGTACATCTGAACATGGAATTGACATTGACTTTCATGGGATGCAACACTCGGTGATGGGCAGTATGAAATGGCCGCTTTTCTCATAAATAAAGGTCACACAATTTTTTGCCATAATTACAGTGACAATAATTTCCCACAAGATATGGGGTGTACAATGCAGAAACAATGAAAAATGGCAGTCAAATTTTCAATTCATGCACTAAAAATCTAGAAAAATTATCAAATATTTCATCTTCTTTCTACTCTGTAAAATGTACCTTAGTCGTTCAATAAGGCCTCCCTCATTTTGTTGTCCTGACACGTAGTCATCCCCTGGATATTCTTCAGAGTCCCTCCTTTCCTTGTCCTGATGCTGCCAGCTGTTATCTCCAAAATCTGCTTTGAGTGCAGAATTACGATAGTCCAAGGAAAGAAACAGATCTCTTTCCTTGCTATCATATCGCTTCCTGTCTCTGGTAGGACTATTATCATCACTCCATTTACTTTTCTGGTATTCAGTCAGGAATTTGCGCAAATCATCATCATTGCTCTGGTGACTCCCAAGAGTCGAACCACGACTGCGCTTGGTTGGTGTATTCTCTCTGCTCTTTCGATGTGATGATTTTTCATTCGGGCTGCGAGATCTCTTCCTGTCATCACGATGCAGGTCTCTGATAGCTTGAGATTCCATTTTCCTGGAATCTGAGCTACTGTGCAAGTTATATAGATCTTGCGAAAATCTACCCAAAGCAGAAGACCCTCTAAGTCCTTCTCTTGAATAGCTATCCTTGATTCCTTGAAATTTGACAGCTCTTGATATTTCTTCCTCAAGACTCTTAAGAGCATCATCTTTGTCAAAAGTACCATACTTTGAATCCTTGTCCTTGGAGAGGAAACATATTTTAATCAAGAATTAGTCCACAAATGACAGAGAGGAAGACAGAAAAAGGCATTGCATCATTTATTTCATCTATTCATAACATTTGATGTTACTACCATTGTTGTCATCTTCATAATTATTGCACTATTGTTATCATTGCAAAAACGGAGCTAAGTGAAGATACACATAAAGGTTTAGAAACACAGAAAGTTAAATTACAACTAAGGAAATCATATAACCTCTTTAAAAAAAAATATTTTAGGTGTGACAAATTGTGTTTCCAATGCAGTGGCAGCAAAAATGACAATTGAATTCACTAAGGTTTACCTTAAGAGATAGCCAAGAACTAAAGGACTGTGAGTGGATCACACTGATAAAAAAACACTTGCGCTAAGGAGATACCACCAGTCTTAGTTGTTATCTTTATATAAACCAAAGCATGGAACAAGAAAACTGGTCAAATGTCACAAGTAGACTTGCAAATGCTATTTTTAACCATGAATGCTTCTTAAGTCTCTATAATGGTGACAAGAAATTCTTTCAAAAAAGTAATCTGGACCTGAATACCCCTTTGTCTGGAATGGATCTTTGCAGTGTAACCTGCAAAAATGAAGCAAGCTCCTTCACAAGTACAACAAAGTAAGTTTTGATAAACCAGCACCTTTTGCCATGAATACTGATTTTTGCTGTTATGCCATGTTGGTCATTTTTTTCTAAGTGCAACTCCAGAGAGTTTAATACCCATATTGAAGGCTGGCTCATAAGCATGAACAAGGAAGATCAACCCTCAACTCTTGCTCCCACACAAACAATCAATAGTATCCTTGATACTACACTGTATCCTTCAACATAAGTCTGACTATAAAATACACTTTAAGTCCTGGAATAGAAAAAAATTGATGACTTTGTCAGTAGAGTAATATAGTAAGCCATCAAGAAACTGTCTTGAACACATTAAACCACTCAGTGGGTGGGATCAGTAGCTTGAGGAATATGCATAAAGAATCAGAGCTGTAAGAAAAATCCTACATAAGGAAAGCATTATTTTTTCTTTGCAGCACATCAATAAGAAACCTTCAGGTCAAATCACCAGTGAGAGATGAAGCATGCATAAAGTATTAACATTTTCATAGACTGAAATGTGGGGTGGGGGTAGGGTCATGCAGAGATTTCCACAAAGTATATTCCCTAAATTAAAATGTCCACAGCAGTTGTTTTAGGAAATGTCCAGATGTGCTAGTTTTTTTTCTCACCTGAAGAACCCCTTGTAAACTAGAAATGCTGCAAAATCTTGAGCCCCACTCTTTTCTCTGGTCTTCAATGATTTCAGATTGACCACGCACACCTCTGACATTTGAAGTTGTCCCCTTTGAAATACTGGTACACAGAACTCATTCAGATAAATTTATGATAGTCCAGATATACAAATATAAGTCAGTTGCAGCATAGGCTATTAGCGCAAGACTGGTACCACTGTTTACAAGTAAGGATCACACCAACACCCGGTAGCGGTCCACATGCGTATCTCGGCAACCTTGATTTGACAAAATATTAGTCGCCTGGGACTACCAGAACCATGGATCCCTGCTGTACTTCAGACTTCAGTTCTGAAGGATACTTGTCGCAATTTAAATTATATAATGCTTAATTTTACACGCACCAAAAAAAAAAACAACAACAACAACAAAACCCCTGAAGCTGAGGTTCAAACAAAAGAATGCCCGCAAACCTTAAAATGAAATAAGGCAGAACCTTCACAATAATTAACAATTATTCACCGAAGTGGAGGTGAATACTGGTGGATATATTCACCACTATTCACCGACACTGAGGTGAATAATTATTGTTTTAGTATATACCACACAAGTTGAATAAATAGCAGACCAAAGAGTAACTTTATTTTACTTTTATTTGGCTTATTCAGCGGTGGGCTTCTCAGGTGTCGATCAAGGGCTGCCCAAATAGCGGTGAGCGATTTTTTATTGTAAAATGTTCCGTCTCGTTTTCTCGCTGACAAATAAAACTTTTGCAGGCACTTGTTAAGTTGCTGCGATGTCATTTCCTCAGTGGCTGAGTTAAATTCCTCTTGTTGTTGAAACCAAGCTGTTTTCATTGTGACTTTAGTGCTCCACAGTTTTCGTAAACAAGGCATTGTATTTTGATTCTTCGCCTTAGAATATGAGGCTGGAGAGATTAAATAACTTACCATTAAATACTGTTACACCAAACTTTGTTGCCATGTTTGTGTTTTTCGGTACAGCGTCCTCGTTCATTGAGAGAATTTCCTTTTCGAAAATCGAAGCGAAACAGGAAGCCATTTTGTTTCTCTTCGGCTGCTCGGAGGTGAATAGTACTTGGATAATCACCTCCGCGCTAGCCAATCAGCGCGCACCAAAAGCACTATTCACTTGTGGTATATACTGATTATTATTATTGTAATTAGTGCAGTCTCCATTCTTTAGTAAGGTTATATGAAGGACATTAAATTAAACTTCACAACAAATTTTAAATAATGGCGTGAAAGGGTTAGCACTTAATGCCTAACAGCTTTTCCCACATCAAATAGCAAAGTGCTCTGCCACCACCTTTAATTATAATAACATTGTTTCACTTGACTTGTGTACATGAACATTACCCTTTCATTAATTAACCAGTTTCCTCCAAGTTTTCATTTTCATTTTAATCAAAAGAATTATTACTAAATGACAAAATAATTATTTATTTCAAGAATTACCATTCAGGAGACTTTTCCCAGAACTACTTCCCACACAGTTATCAACTTTTATTACAAGAGTTTGTATAAAACTCGATATGTCACCACACAAAACCTACCCTTGGGATAAAGAAAGCAGTTTTTTCAATAGAACTTGGCATTTGGGGATCAATTTTGGGAAATTAAAGTGATTTTGTAGTAAGGACACACTATTTCCCCGCTAGCAAATCTTACGACACCCCAAAGTCAATGGCTATCATTGGCATTATTTTATTAATCCAAGGTACATTGTGAAGAGTCTGGTAATAGCTAAATTTAGAAAATGCACAGGCAGCTTTTCCTCCTAAAAAATTCTTTTTTACATTTTCATTGAGGTCAGTGTCACACTCTCAATTCAAGCTTAAAGATTTAAATAAGTTACAAGAAAATTGCTATGAATGTTATGTGAGACTACAGGACCCAAAGACAGAATATTCAAGATCTTGCAAGGCCTAAGGGTGCAATCTTTATATTTCTGTTAGCAATGGTTTCTGTCTTTTTGAAGACTGCAAATAGTCCCTAATTTTTGGCAAGAGATAAACAAGTGAGCAAAATAAAATGCACATGCCCAACAATCAGGACATGTAACATGTGCCCCATCCTCTGAGTTTTTGCACCACACAAAATTAGAGACTTCTTGTAGTCTAGTCTTCTAGACCAATATTATTACCATTACCAGATGAATAATGCAGCTAAGGACTACAGTATTTCTTGGCTGTATGACTCTGTGTTGTATGCCTTCCCAATATGAAAATGCTGGAACCTATCTGAATTTAAGTGCTGTTGGACTTGGTTAATAACTGGATGGGTGATCCCCAGAAATACCTCATGTTATACAACTTGGCAAGTCAGGGGGGCATTTATGACTCCCACTTTGGCTAGGTTTCACCCATCTGAATTTAAGTGCCGTTGGAATTGGTTAATAACTGGATGGGTGATCCCTGGGAATACCCCATGTTGTACAGCTTGGAAAGTCAGGCGGGCATTTATGGCTCCCACCTTGGCTGGGTTTCACACATCTGAATTTAAGTGCTGTTGGACTGGGTCAATAACTGGATGGGTGATCCCCGGAAATACCCCATGTTATAAAGCTTGGCAACTCAGGCGGGCATTTATGACTCCCATTTTGGATGGGTTTCAGTTGATCCCAACTTAACTCAAGGGTTTCTCTCCAGGAAATTCAATGTCCCTCCTTATCAAAATAAACTCATGCAGAAATCTTCTAACGAGCAGTAGGCATGTATTTGAAGAAGGGGTATGAGAACCAAATGAGTTCCTTTGTAGTTTCCTGAGGGAGACTCTGTCACTTGCTAAGGGAATGTAGAGAAAAGGCTTCAGAGTAATGATAATGAATATGATGGCTGGGATTGTACCAGGGATTGGTGGCAGGGTTGGCCTAGTGGGTTGGCCTAGTGGGTTGGCCTAGTGGGTTGGCCTAGTGGTGAGAGCACTTACCTTCCACCAATGTGGCCCGGGTTGGATTTCCGCACTCGGTGTCATGTGGATTGAGTTTGTTGGTTCTCTACTCTGCTATGAGAGGTTTTTCCCCTGGGTACTCCAGTTTTCCCCTCCCATCAAAAACCAACATTTGATTTGATTTGATTTGTGAACAATAATAATGTAAAATAGTGATTTGGGCAATGTTGATTTGATTTCCTCTAGAATTGTAAAGCGCATTTGATCATAATCGTATGCTAATTTGCACTATAGAAATATTAAACATAATATTAAACATAAACACTGAAACCTTACTGCCATCTCAATTGTCTTGATTTGTTTTGAGAAAAAAGCTATGTGAACTCCTCTAATATTACTTTATACTGAATAACCAGTCTTTATGCCTTTTATTCAGCCTTGAAGCTGATGGATTTTTCTCATCTGGTCAACTCATGGCAAGCATGATGACTCATTTGGTTACATTAAGTAGTCATAAGCTACATATAGGAGGGTTTCACCTGATGTCATTGCCGCCATGTTGGTGCACAGAACAAAAGAGAAAAACATATTTTTAGAATTTGCAAAACATGAGCGACTGTTTTGTGCACCAACATGACCCTCTTACAAGTGATTGAAAACCATCTATAGACACTGGTAAGCCCTTTCTCTCTGTTTGAACTGCAATCTACTAGAATAATGATAATAATTTATTGTTCGTTAGGAGTGTTAAGAGAATCTTGCAGTAATTACAGCCCTGTCATTTCCAGTTTTCCATAAGGGCTTCGTTTAGATCTTAGGAAAGTGACATTCACAAGCCTCCTTCGATTCATATTGGTATTAACTGTGCCTCCCCCCCACTTCTTATTGTATTCGGCCGGCGGGCACAGTTTTCAGTAAGAAAAACAAACATTTGGTCTTTTCTCCCTGTTTCCGTTGAGGTTTCTCTACACACGGACAAATTATTTACCGCTGAAAACAACCCAACTCACCAAATAATCATCGTTTCCTGACCAAAATGGTTTCTTCGCCTTCTTTTCTTCTCGATCGCGTCGATCTCGGTCGTCTACTCGAGTTTTGCCTTTGTCAAGCTGACTGTGCGAATCCCTGGATCTTCGAGTGACAGTGTAGTCAATGGTTTTCCTGCGATTCATGTTTACCTTTTCCCGTAGCGAAAAAATTTCAAGCGCTATAGCAATTGTGGGTGAATTTAGGTGAATTCAGATGTTTATCCTTGGGCGACTTTTGCGAGTGAAGGAATAGGAAGCCTTTTTAAACGTACATTTCCTAACCATACGGAGCAAAACGACTAGCAATCCTTGAAATCGTCATAAACCTAAGTAACATTTTGCATTTTTCCAAACGCAGCAGACATGTCTGACAAATATACCCAGAATGCAACGAGAAGCAAAAGAGCGCTAAAAGAGTAACCCTGGGAACCAAGGTGTGTTTCACGTTTCAATATCCTCCTGTGGGGGAAGTGGTGCAGGCTAAGTTACTTGCCTTAATTTGCATAAGTTTGTGACATCGGTTGAAAACCAAGAATAGGGTTTGTTGGTGCCTAACAAATGGATAGTGATTTTTGCACTAGATAGCGCTATATAACCTTTGAACAACTGGGGCCTGGAAGTAGCTAGGTTCTCATGTTGTATGGAGCACAGCCAAAAGTTCCAAAACTAATGTACATAGGTGTATCTCCTGGGGGGCAGGGAGGGGCTGAAGCCCCCCCCAAATTTGGGCATCTTAGAATTTTTGGGTAGCAAGAGAAATTTGGGCAAAGCTAATTTTTAAAGAACTTTGCGTGTGTGCATGTTGTTGCTTTTTTTTGAAGAGAGATATTTGTTATTGTAAACTGAAGTCAGCAGGGTTAAGCCAGTTAAATTCACACAACACAGTGGTTGCCTAACACATGATGCGTTTGTTGTTATTTTTAAAGGGGATCATATCCTGATATACTTGTACACGTTTGTAATTGTGTTAGGGTTAGGGTTACACTATGAGAAGCATATTTTCACTTCATATGCTGGCTTATGTTAGTGCATCATATGACCCTCATTTCTTTGTAAAAATATGGGCAACTTGCAAGAACTTGGTTCACACCCCACCAGCAAAAAATTGCAAAGTCAATCTTGAAAACAATTAAATATTTGAAATATTTAATGCAATCAATTAAAGCTAGATGCAAAAGAGTATTAAAATAACAGGAAAATGGTTTTGTTGTTTCAGATTCCTAACGACCGCACAAACTTACAAACCAATTACATAATGGAATCACATTGTCTTTCCTGACCAAGTTGAGTGCTTATGATCTTAAAGCCAAATGTAAATAAAATGAACAACAAAAATTGTGGATACACAATCAACTATACAGCTTTCTTTTTTTTTTATGTGGCAACTCAAGTATTATGCAGAGTGTTGGATGAAATGACTGAAATGCCAGGGATCTCAAGTAACTTGAGTTTTTTCGCCTTGTGCTTTCCGGATCATTTCCAACTTGTCTGCCTCTTGAAAGAATTTGTCAAAGAAGATCTCCAGCTGCAAGGACCACATTTGGTGTTGATCAGGTCCTTCAACTTGACTTTCATCTGCTGCTGAAACACAAAGGCTTGGAGTTTGAACCTCAGCTAGAACAAAAAAAAATCAACATATGGTAGTTAGGAAACAGAATATTACATCTAGAAAGAGACAATTTTAAGTAAGTGATCATGGGTGCTTACTATCAATAATTATTGGAACTGGCCAGCTAGATTGACCAGTGTTCAAATGTAAAGCGCAAACTAAGAGAACTGCTTTTTATTACCAAAATGGTCATCCTCCCTGAATAGAGACAGTTAAATCACAAGAACTATGCAGTTCTCTGTTTAGCAGACCTGTTCTTCTCAATTATAATAATCATCAACAAGCTGGTTGACATGGCTGGCTGGCTAGTTCAAACTACAAAATGATGAACACTATATGTTATGACAGAAGCCTGATCCAATCAAGGGTTGGGACACAGAAGAGAGCCCCATTATTCTCAATTTCACCTGTGTACTAGTCCTAAAAAAATGTGCCCTTCATCTTATTTACACTGTACTCAAGACTGTGGGCACAGTTTTTTTTTTTTTTTCAATATTGACCTCCTAACAGGTGAATAACATATAATTCATGAACTCAAACAAACCTGGTAGGTCTTCCTCTTCCAAATCTCCAAATATTTCAGTTCCAGCAGAATGTTGCTTTTGTTGTTGAGGATTTGCACTGGAGTGAACAGACTGTATTTTCTTGCTTCCTTCTTGGGAACTGGGCAGAATGTCAGTGCTTTTTGCTAAAATTTATCAGCCATGAAAAATAAAACATCAGTAGTTTGAACAGCCTGTGTCTTCATTGCTGTTCTCATGACATCCACAGAAATATCAAAAAACCTGCCATCAAAACAATATTATTTAAAGCTGGTAGACATGTTTAATCAAACTGGTTTTAACAAATGAAAATCAGCCAAACAAAAATGTAGAACTAGTTTTACATATATTTGGGGTTAGCTTTGTTTGTGCTTCAAGATGTGCTAAATTTAAAGTCTACAAAAAATGGGCCCTGTTGAATTCTGGTACACTGTATCTTGAAGGTGTGGGGATTACAGTGGGTGTTATCAGGTTCATTAGGTAACAGGCATGACTATTTGTTGTTCAAGTATATAAAGGTGGTTTTAGAAGTTCATTGGTCACTCAACCGCAAATATTTCTTGCACTACTGTAAAATTTGAACTTTTATCCGAGCAGTTCCTTAATTTCTGGTTTGCAGGTATTGTAGCTGAATTTAGTTATACAAGGTTGTAGTTCTTTTCATTAGTGATAATTAGATAAATTTGGCTCTTCGGACTAGACCTGTTCTTCGTAAGCCTGTGGCATCAGTAGTTGTCCCAATACCCATTACTGACTCTTGTCTGCATAATGGAGTTTAGTGTGAAAATGATTTGTTCTTGTTTCACTGCAGAGTGATTAGAGAATAAGAGGACAACCTCACCAGATACAGATTGTCCTGTAGGTTGAGTATCTCTGCCCTTTGTTGGTGAATTGGTGCCAACTTTGAAATCTGATGCTCCAGACATGACCCGGCACACTCTTTCAGGTGACTCCCGATCCACAAGGGTTTCTGCAATGGAGTTTGCTCCATTGAACTGATCTGGACATTCAACAAGAAGAAATTCAGATAAAGAAGAATTTATTTCTTTGTGACTCTCACTTTCAGTAACAAATTTTCTCAGAAGGGGCTCTCTCCTACCTTCATCTGGGCTGTCTAACCCAGGTTTTGATGTTGCTCGTGTCAAACTCTCTGCACTTTGTGATCTGGAAGAGGGAGCTGGGGTTGCTTTAGGTGACAGATGCCCCTTGATCACTGCTTCAGTGACATAAACTGTTGCACAATCAATAATGGCTTCAAAAAACTCCAGAAATGTCATCTCCAACTCGAGATTGCAAAAATCTTCTCCAGCCAATTCTGGGTTATCCTTTTTTAGGAGTTTGAGTACCTCCTCGGGGCTCAAGTCTGAGTTCATGAGGTGAAAGTCATTGAGCATAAACATGAACTGACGGTATTTGAAAATGGGTTCATGAGGGTAGCACACATGAGGCACACAGAGACTGCAGAAAATGTCCCAGCTCTTAGACATTCGTTTTATAGCCTCAGGTGCCCTCAAGGGATCAGCAAACACGCTGCCACCAACTTTGCAGTAATGATTATTCCTAAGGACATTTTCAGTCATGAGCTTGGAAAGACACCACGAAAGAACCTTCTCACTGCCACTGTGCTCTCTGTTATAGAGCCGATACCCAATGATAATGATTGCGTTCAAAAACTCTCTCATGAGCACCTCCTCGTGAGGATCATGGACATTGCTTGACTTCCTTGCAGCAATGGTGCGGTCTAACTCTGATATTGTAAAACCATGGTGATGAACTTTACTGTCTTTTAAGAATCGCCAGAACTGAAGTCGGCTCATGACAAACGTGTTATCAACAGAGGTATGCTGGCCAAGGCAGGAGTAGTAACTATAGATCTTCTTCAATTTGCTTATGTGGCGTAGCATGACATGGGTAACAGACGATAGTTCTTCATCTCGTTCGTATAAATCCATGTCTCTCTCATCCAAAAGTAGATCAATATTCAAGTTCAATGGATTTCCTGAATTGTCAGATGCAAGGTAAGGTGAAGCAGATCGAAGCACTGTATCAGGTTGAACTGCAAGACCTGAGCTCACTATGTCAGGAGTTGCCATACCTGATGGATTTATGTCAGGGAAATCGAGCATGTGGTCCATCTCAAAAGTACCTACAGTTGACATACAAAAAAGCATAAATAAGTCATTTGTGATGGGAGTCATAAGGACCATAATGCCATAGAGTGGTAGTGAGTTTCCAATTGGGTACATTGTGCCAAGGGTAGTTTACCTATGTAAGTACTTTAAAAGGATAACAAAAGGCTTCAACTCTCTCTTTTTTGAAAAAGAGCGCCTTCGTTTCTCTTCTAAGACAGAGAGACATTTTGAAGAGAGCCAAGTTGTTTGACATCTGGTTGGACATACAGTCTGTAAAAAGGTACAAAGAATTTACTCTTTAATTAATGAGACAGGCAGGCAGATATATAGACACAGACAGACAGACAGACAGCAGAGAGGTAGTAAAGTAGGTAGTTGTCCACAAGGGTTGACTTGTTCAAAGCAGGGTCAGGAGCTGCAGAGATAATATTTTAAGTGGTAGGGCTAAGAAATCTGGCCAAGACAAACAAGCAATAGGGGTCACTGTTCCATCATTTATCATGCATTTGCAAGCTATTGTATTTATTCTGGAGCTCTTAAAAAATTAACCCAAAAGTGGTTGAGCTGTAGCCCTACCAGCCCCTTCCTCTCCGTGACTCCTGAGGGTTCACAATAACCCCCAGTTAAGGCGAATCCCACCCTTTAGGTTGCCATGGTTCACCACTAATCCTACTTTGAACATCTTAACCCAGGTAAATAACTTGGGTCATTCTTACCCTCAAAAACC
>BLAZ01000855.1:504824-514824 GCA_014633955.1 Acropora tenuis
ATGAAACGGTATGAGCTTTTGCAAGCTTTCCTCATGAAAGAAATCTTTAATAGTCGTGAGACTTAAATCTGAAATAAAACGTTTTACCAAGAAATGACAAAAATTGTGCTATGTAATTAATGCAGTTCAGATGTGGAGAATGACAACATTAATAATATTGAATGTTCCACAGTTCTTGTGCAGTTCAGCATTCTCATTGTAGTCTTGCAAACGAGATTCAAAAACAAAAGCATTTTCTAAGGGTTGATGACAGAAAGACAACAAAGCATGTTTGTTTTTACCTTTTACCATCTTACAGGGTATAGAAAATTTAAAGCAAGAGGTGATGGTCAAGAAGGGAACTGTGTAAGTACATAGAATAATGAGAATTATGATTATTGTCTGATCAGCATTCTTCATCGGTGCTGTGATAACTGTTGGGTGAAGATTGTCATTAAAGGCATTGGAGTTATAGCTTTGTTTTTGTATTTGGCTGGTGGCCCATTTATAACATTGTAGGCCTTGGAAAAGGGTTTTAATTAACTTCTTAAACTTGCCCATTTATATGTAGGTTTTTTGCAAGTTTGTTTTTTTAACTTAAAACGATCATGTCGATCATAACAGTTACTCTGAAATTTTGCAAAAGATGATGGTGGGAAACGCACTTTTAATTTGGGGCAGATGGCCTTTGACTAGGTTGATCAAAAACCACAGGACACATTAAAATTGTATCTTACAAACTAGGGTACGTAATGGATCAATGAGATTGAAATACAAATGAAAAGTAAAATTAAGTTCACCACGCGGTTCATTTATTGTTGTGGTTTTCAGTTCCAAGTTCTTTGCCAAAATTGTTTAAACGCCACAAATTTTAAAGACCATCCAACTGATGGGAAAAATTCAGCCAAATGTGGAGCCAAGCTTTTAGCCGAGCATTGAGAGCATTGAACTCCAATATCGAATGGGACCATGCCTTCACTGTGGCATTTTGCTCATCCACAAGGGGAGTTTTTTCAAATTCCACTCCCTAGTGGGCTCAGTGGGTGAGCTCAATGAAGACATACTATAAGGCCAAGTAAAAAAAAAAGATGTTTCTCGTCCAGATTTCTGTAAAAAAAAGAGGCAGGCGGTTTTTTTATTATTATTTCTTATTGCATGCTTTCTTTACCCAGGGTTACATTGAAGCTCTTAGGTCAAATATTAATAAAACGAAACATTAGATACTGATTAAACGCAAGTTTGTTTAATTTTGATACACCCAAAGGGTTAACAGTGAAAATTTACATTATTTTGGTGTGTACACAGCAGCAATGGGCTTTACACATGTTTGATGTTATAAGAACACCTTCTTAATGCTAAAAAACGTTGCTCATAAAAAATAATAAAAAAAAGAGAGGTGGCGCTAAAAAATGGAGCGGGCGTGGACGAGAAACATCTTTTTCTTTTACTTGGCCTAACTTTGTAGCCCCTCTGTTCAATCACATCTCTGGAATCTGCTAAAATCTAGCAGACACGTGACCAGCGGCACCCAGGGTACTTTCTCGAAGTAGAGAAGGGACGCTGGGAAGGAGGTTGCGTTTGGTGTTGCTTCACTACCCCCCCCCCTCCTTCGGAAATACGTAACCTGCTGCTTTTCCCTCCTCAGATATGAAAATCTTCAAGATGTCTTTGGGGGATACCTTTCAATCTCATGGTTTTCACCATTTAGCTCTGGACCCTCCAGGCGATCACATCGTACCTACCACGAAGTCTGAACTACAGCAAACGGCAGTTTTATGAGGCACGTCTTCCATCACAACCATGTTCATTTTATGAATCTAAATTTTTATATAATCACACTAGAAGAAATTTCCTCGAAATGGCTGAGTTCTCAAAGCCTCGATTCCCTAATAATTAAAATTTTTAACCGAAAAATCGCTTATTCTAATCAGCCATTAACCTGGCGCTGGCGCTTTAAGCAAGTCATCAGCGAGGCGAGAGAGGTTCAGCTTCGCACGACAAACGCCAGCCCAAAGTTTACTCTTTGCTTAAAGTTAAATGAACTTTTAAGATCTTTCATATTGTCTGCCCTTAACGATATTGAGAAAATCCTCAAGAGAGAAAGAAGAATTTTTATTTGTCCCGCCAAAACTCACATGAATATATTTTTTCAAACTATTTTTGCCTGTTAGTTTAGAGCCGTTTGAACGAGGTATTCTCCGTGGGTCAATTTGTTGCAAGAATAATGCACAATGAAGGAAGGTATTTGCCACTGGTTTGCAATTTGCCGCAAACGCTAATCAAATCTCTAGAGACGTTCAAAAGCATGTGCCAGGCTCCTCTACCTTTAGCTTCCCTAAACGCTTGAATTAAACGGTCGCCCACCTAGTTGTAATTGCAGAGGTCTATAAAAAGCTCTTCCAGTTTGATGTCAGCAATTTACTTTCCAATAGAGCCGCGTTTAACATCGATGAGAGAATTAATAAAATAGTTAGATCTATGTAATTAGGATGTGTATATTTTAACCCTAGAAACAATCAAGTGGTTGCCTTTTGAACGCTAATAGGCAGCATTTACAAAAAGGAGGTCCAAGAGGAAAGATTTTGAATAGAGAGACCCTCCTATTGACTTCTTTGTAAGGAAATAAATTTTAAGTGGCTGTACTTTTTGTATATTTTTCGGTTATATGTTACGTAAAAATCAGAACTTTAGTTTCAACAGTGCACCGAAGTTTATATATTTATCATCGCTTTTGTTTTACCCAGTTTATCAGCAATATTGTAAGGAATAATTCGTGTGATTCAGAAACAACTCATATACCTATCATAATGCGGTGTGTTTATATAATAAAGTAATCTTCAAATGAGAAAATCGTAATTCAAAGTATTGTTACCATACTAAAGCACGTTTTGTCCTCCGTTCGCGTAAGTTTGTGTTACGAAGCGTTCTGTACGATTTCAGCTGTATTCACTAACGACTGTTTATTTGGTACAATCTACATTGATTAATAAGAGCGGTTTTCCAGCACCAAAAAGCTAGATCACGATGCTAACCAAAAGAATGAAAGCTTGTCTTTTCTCCTGTAGGCTGGTTGCGGAAGATATTTAATCAAATAACCAGGCGAAGGAATTTAATGTCTTTATCAGCAAAAGAAACGCAATTGCGGAAATTCTGTGTTGGTTACTGAGATTGTGGTCACTTTTCTTTCAAGAAATGTCAAGTTTCTTTTCCAAGGAGATAAATCTAAAAATGAATACCTAACGATAAACACAGATTCGGTCGAACGTTACCGTAAAATTTGTCGCCTCGTAACAATAATATACTAACGTAAAAATGTTAAGAACAAACGCTAGTTCTGCTATGAGCGAGTCAACTAAGACAAATTATGCAAGTGAGACAAGCGGCTAAACCTCAAGGGCAATTAATTTTCTTTCCGAAACAGTGATTGAAATACACCCCTCCTTTTGTAATGACACAATCATGTGTCTAAATTTATCAATTAAATAATCTGCCTTTACACGAAGGATAGAGATTAAAGGAAGTAAATGATTGGCCTAGCTTAATTAACAATGTACATCCGACAATTGAGCGGAGAAATTTGGCTAAAGACATGAAAACGAGAGTTGTATTCAAACACACTGAATAGAGAGCGCCGGCAAAAGACCCTTTTTTCGTATTTCTCTTTCCTCGTAAGGTAAAAAAATAGAAACTCAAAATTCTTGGGAGAAATATGGTTCATTTTTTAACGAATACAGTGAGTAAAATTATGAGTGCGTGTTAGGATCGTTAACTGGTACAAAAGTAAAATTTGGGATTTTTAATGACATGTGTAAGCCTGACATATTGGAGTGTTTCACACCGCTTTTAATAAGAAAAAGAGGAAATAAAAGCTTTCGCTTTTTGGTCAAATAAATTGCGGCAAACTCACCTGACGTAAAACCGTTAAAACTGTTTTGACAGAGTTTGCAAGGACAAAATTATTTGATTCGTTATGGGTAATACGCGCAATTTGCGCACGCCAAGCTTAAAAGCTTGCCGAAAGTTTATAAAAAAAAAAGATAAATTTACATACTCTACAGAAGATCATTGCCGGACAACATCAGTCAATTTTAATCATTGTTATGTAAACAGTTCATGGCCAGCAATGACGCAAAAAATACGTGCTTTATTTGTCTGATATTTAAGTCTCTGAGGCCGGAGGAAAAGAAAAAGTTGTCGAGGATTCTCCGCACGCGCTAAAATGAACTCGTCCAACTTGTACCAAAACACAACCATCTCAACTTGCGATGATGCTTTTCACGAATCAATAGACTCTAAAGCCACAAAGACCATGGCGTATTGCGTGATCATGTTAATATCGTTAATGGGGAATTCTGCTATTGTTTTAGTGGTCTTCAAATTGCAACAACTTCAAACGTCCACAAATCTCTTCATCGCCAACATGGCGATGTCCGATTTGCTCATGCCCCTTTTTGCCATGCCACGCATGATGACCATGATTCATTTTGGCGCCAATAGGTGGTTAATTGGCGGGAACTTTGGTCTGGCCATGTGCAAATTAGCGCCTCTATTTCAAGACGTTTCAACTGCGGTTTCGATCCAGAGTTTGGCACTGGTTGCGGCAGATCGCTTCTACAACGTCTTCTACCCTGTGAAAGCCCAAGTTATGAATTTAAGGGTTGTTAAGCTCGCCATAGCACTTGTCTGGTCAATAGCTTTCGTGGTTCATTCTCCATATTTGTACATCTACCGTATTTATCTTCAAGAAGGCAAGGATTATTGCTTATTGAGTTGGTCCCCGCCTTTCGCGAACAACATGCAGGCACAAAAGATCTATTTCATCTCGCTCTTCGCTTTGCTCATTGCTCTACCACTATGTACTACTTCAGCTCTGTATACCGCCATAGTCATTCGCTTAAAACGACAACGATCTCCCAGGCTTCACCAAAGTGACAAGGCGAGGAAAATGCGCGAGAAACACAACAGGGCCATTCTACAACTTGCTATTGTCATAGTCATCGTATTTATCCTCTGCTGGACACCATTCACCACTTTCGTGTTTCTGAAGTTCTTCGTTTGGGGAAAGACTCAGTGCAGACAAAGCCACACAGCATTCGCTGTGCACTTCATCGCTCACTCCATCAGCGCTATTAATCCCTTCGTTTACGCAATTTTCAGTTCTTCTTATCGTCGAGGCCTCAAGGAGGTACTCACTTGTTGCGCTTCTCAAAGATGTGTACCAACGAAATCCTGTCGCATTTCACCTGTTGCTGTGGATGAGAATCTTGAAATGCAGACGGCGCGATGTTACGAGGCGCGTCACCAAATCCGTCAAAAGCTTTCCGGTCCTTCACCGCGTTTTAAAAATTCCCTGTTGTGACTGAATCTCGTAACATTATTTTACTCCTTATGATGGTCATCGTTAAAACGCAAATCGTTGCACAACTGAGTTTCAACCTGTGCATTACATCTTGGCTAAGATCAATCATTAAACTAATGCGCAAAACTTCCTTTGAACTTTTTATGCAAGGCGGGAACGGTCCTCCAATGGAATGGACAACTTGAATCAAGTACCGTATTGCCATAAGCCATTTTAATCCTACTTTTTATTTCATCCTTGCTTACAGACGGCTAAAAACATGCTTAACACAGTCTCCAAACGTTAATCTTTATTACACCCAACATTAGTTTCCGTTAATTACAAGGAAGATTGGAAAATAGCGCGCAAATCTGCGGGATAACAGATTCGATACGTTACTTAAATTACCCAGCCGGCTATCAATACAAAACAGTCACCTAGGTGCGTTTCTCGAACTATATTCCGGAATGAGCCAGCCTGACGAATATTTCTCGGAAACGACGAAACTTCTTGGGCCATTTCGCACGGATGCTTTCATTCCCTTTGTATACCGTTTAAGCATTTAAGTTGAAAACGATTCAGGACATGAACAGTTGTATTAATTAATCAACCTTTACCAACCGTGTTTTGACCGAGAACGTTCATCCGAATCTAAACTCAGATTTCCTACTACGGACATTATTGTTTTTTGTTTACAAACCAAAATAAAAATGGCGCCAATATTTACCATCGATACACAAATATCCCATTAACGTACCTGTTGAAAATTGATTCCAAACTCAGGTTTTACTAATTTAAACTGAAGAAGCAAGAAATACCTACCTAACTGAGCTATGATCAGCACCGAATTACACTAGTTACTCTGTCTGCCTAATGTAACCATCGTCAGTTAAGTCCGTCAGCTAAAGCAAGGTTTCCTTCGATGAGAATTTCTGAAGCTTGGAATGAAGTCCTTGAGTCTGAAGAAAATAAAGTATCCAAAGTTAACAAAACACGTACAATAATACTAGTTGTTCTTGAAATAAACATGAAATAAATAAAAGTGGTTCAGCTGGTCTTGAAAGTGTATCAGGTTTACCAAATGTTCTGTTTTTCAATATTACGAGAATAAAAACAATGATTATATACCAAGATATTTGACTTCATTCCCCACAGAAAGAAATAGTTTATTCAACAGTAACAAATATTTTAACTAATTATGCCTCGGTAAAATATTCGAAACCAGCGAGTTATATTTAGTTCAGCTTTTGTCTGCAAACTCGAGGCAGAAAATTTCTTATTTCAAGAGTTCGTTCTTCATAAAAATGAGACAACTGAGAAGAAATATCGAGCTGTGAGCTGTTCTAATTCCAATTGTATCTCAGTTCACCCAATGAACACAAAAAGCAACTGCTGAAGCTCGGCTGAGGTCCCCAGATGTATCGCTTCATTCCGCGCGATGCTCACTGGTTTGAACGAAGACGTGAGGGCATGCTGACTACAATAAATGAATCCGCTGGATAACACTGATTCTGTCCGCGGCGGTCATGACGGGACCATGTTTTCGTACTGTTCTCGTAGTTTGATTACCATGATAACTCTTGAACACTGATCAACTTCAAAACAATGGCCCAGAAAGTGAAAGTGTTTCAGAAAGTGGAAATGGTAAAAACTTCAGTCTAAAATTCCTGAACTGCACCGCTGTTTCGAATTCCACAGAAAGGAAAAAGAAATTGTTCGAGGGAAAAAGACAAGCATAGAAAGGTGAACGTTCCATTTCATTTGAGCTTACTCTGAGAGACAACTTGTCTTTGTAGTGTTGCCTGGCCATTTCATCTTGTACCCACTGTGGTACATCAGGAATAACAAGGGCTAGAATAAACTTCACTCCCAGGAGAAAATGCTGCAAAAAAATAACAGATGTAGTATAAAAACCTTTTGTGATCAAAGACAGTGCTCAATTGAAAGCAACTTCTGCTGTTGTAATGGCATTACATTTGTTCCTCGCTTGATGATTGGCCACCTTTACTGCTGCAACACATTCTCAGCCAGCCATTCTCAGACAGGAGAAAAAACAATTGAGCTCACTTGCATGCATTTTCCCGCGCTCAGCCGCAGAGCGCCGGCTACATTCATTTGTTCTGTGTTTGGTTCACATAACGTGGACTGTCTGCACATCTCAACCTTCAGGTTTTGATGCTCAACAAAGAAAATCCCCAATCCAACTTTAACAATAAAAATTCAAACACGACTCGAAATCTCGTGTTAACACTGCCCATGGTCCTTGGTTTCGCAAGCAAGGCAAACAACAGAACATTTGAGTTCCCCTTGGTCTCTCTTTCAAAGCGAGTCTAAGTGCGAAATTTTTGTTACGGTAATTAGTTCTAATTTCAATAACAATGAAAACTGATATTCATAACAGACTTACACGTAGACTCGCCTTGAAATTGGGGCTGAAATGAATTCGGAAGAACCTAGGTTGTCCAGAAGGCTTTACCTTGATTATCGAACACATATCCTTACCTCAATGGCTACAAACAAGAGGACAGCATTTATAGTAGTCATCTCTGGTAGCCATTCAGCGCTCTTGGCGGCTAAACCAATCAGCGCACAATTTGTGATGACGGCAATCACACTGAGTGCCTCAAACGCAACCTGAAAACAAAAAACAACAACAACAACGAATTACAAACACAAAAAGCGATTCTCAAGACTTCAAGCTTCTTCTATTCCATTGCGCCTAAGCAAAAACTTGACCAAATTTTAAATCTCAAAACGTTTTACTTTTGATGGCCGATGCAAGCTTCAATAAAAGCGATTCGTAAGGAATACGCAACCACTTCTGTCATAGAGTTTCGAGCCCTCGAAGCTTTCTACGAACTACAGCGGTCCCTAATTCGTCTAATAATTAACAATTATTGAGCGAGGTTGAGCAAAATATCGTGAGTTGTCAGTGGCAAGCAGCTCAATTATTTGCCAAAGCCAAATAAAGGCAAATAATTGATCTGCGAGACACTGACAAATCACGATATTTTGCGATAACCGAGTTCAAAAATTATTTTATCATTCGATCACCGTTCTTTTGATCAACTACATATGTCAAATCACTCTCTGTCTGCTCGGGAAACCGATCCGCCAAGAGCGTAGTTTCAATTACGCAAGAGCAGACTATTATTTGCAACAAAACACTTCTTTGTAGGCACTTATTCGCAGGTCATGTGGTGAGCTCTAGGCCAATGAAAAGGAAGGAAAAAATACATCGAATGATACTACTTGTTCGGTTCGGCTTTTTTCGGTCATGCTCATAGTAGACTGTGAGAGGTCTCTTATTTTGGCTAAAAACAAGAGAGCTGACGAAATCCACAAGAAACGCGGGACTTGCAGGACTTGTTGCGTGTCCTCTGATTCTCGCACGACGCGTGTGTTTCACCTGCCCTCTCGGCCCTTTTGAGAGGAAATTAGAGACCACTCGTAGTCTGAGTGTCGGAGACTTTGTGTTTAGCGTGTATCATTAAGAGAAAATGTATCTTTTTAGTTAACAAATTCTGATTGACATGTGGTCTCAAGATAAATTAAATAGATTTTATGATTTCCAGATAATCATCGCTCCATGATTGACACAACCCTGAATAACCTACGTGAATAGTACTACATGTCAGCGAACGCGGTATGTTAATCGGAACTTCGCTTAGAGTTTTCAGAGTAGCTCTTTACACACCCGTTGTAACTGAGTGACTTCACCAGGAGAATAAAATAGTTAAGCTCGGTCGCGTTTATTGATTGAGTATCGTTCGTTAAAGTGTTATCACAGTAAACGGGGCAGAGTTTACAAAATGAGTTCATAGCAAATGGTAAAAAAAAAAATTCAAGTCGAAAAACATCGTCTTTTCAGAAGAAATAAACGCTTTAAGTTACTGCTTAAAGTGTTTGGTAAAGTCGATATCAAAATCACCGTATTAGCGCTTAAGTTAAAACCAAGGTACTTACCTGCCATGCGCCGATGGAGTTAGCGGTTTCGGCAAAAGGACGCTGATAAATGCGGCACATTTTAAACGCATCTGTTCGAATCTCTATCACATTATTCAGCAACGCCCAGAAAGCGGCCATAGGGTAAGCAGAGGAGAAGAGGAACGTGTAACCAAACTGAAGGAACAGCTCCAAATAGTCGTAAAATGTCCCCTGAGAAGGGAGGAAACATATGATTTCCATACCGTCGAGATATCCACGAGTTTAAGACACTAAGCTGGCTGCTGCATCGAAAACCTTACTTCACACTAGAACTTTACGATGGGTTAAGTGCTTCGCAAATATTTCATGTTCGCCTGGTTGTGCGAAGTGGAAGAAGTCCTTTCACTCAACTGGCACGAATAGTTTTCATGTAAAGACAGAGAGTGAAAGATTTACTGCTGCGGGATCGCATTGTGGTCAGAACCACAAAATTGAAAATTGCAGCACGATCATTTTTGCCCATTCAACCAATCATATCATTGGTTTAAGGCGTTGTCGCTGCTGTTGCTATTGGATAAGTCACAGTAGAGGATAGTAAATTGAACAATAATCTAGAAAAATAACAGCACAGGAGCCAGTGAAAAATAGGCATCATGCAAGTGCGCCCAATTTGTGTGGATTTTCTTTCTGTTCGTGTTGCCGCTGTTTTTCCTGGTTCGCGGAACTGGCTGACAAGCTATTTGCTTTAATGACAAT
>BLAZ01000855.1:519824-522324 GCA_014633955.1 Acropora tenuis
TAGATGAGTTCAAATTACCTAGAGGTTGTTTCCTGTTGAAACTTAGATACCACTTGTGTTCCAAGGCTTTGAGTTTCTCATGATCATGAAGAGGAAATATCTGAGTGACAATTCCGCTAGTTAAGCACTTTGGAACTAGAGAGGAAAAATAAATACATGACAGCATTGTTAGAAGTTGATAGATTTCTGAACAGTTCCAACAATAGTTTGTTACAAAATCATTCTTTTAAACATACAAACACAAACAGTGTTTTCAATAACAATATAGAGGTTATGGATCACAGCAAACATTGGCATTCAAACATTAATGATCCAATGAAAAATGACAAATATATTGTCAAAAATTACATTTTTCATTGAATCATTAATGTTTGAATATTATTCCAACGTTTGCTCTGATCCATAACCTCTATGTTATCAATAATTCAATAATTGCTGAATGATGAAATCAAATTATTATTCTGAAAACTGACATTCTGGCATCACAAGAGGCTCCTTGGGAATGTTAACAATGACAACAAGCCTTATATTTCTCAACTTAATCATTTTAAGTGGGAGCTGTTGGGAGTATTTAGGTTTTTTGGCCAGGGACCTTGGCCATTCTAGGTCGGTCAGTCTCACTGTTTGTTTTCTTGCTTTTCTTTTTAGTTCTAATAATTTTTATAATGATCCACTGGTTTATAAAATTTGTGTACGTATGTTGTTCAGTTGTACCCTTTCCTTGGGGTCTAATGTGCCTCTGCATTAAGAAGATTACCTTTCCAGATACTTTTTAACCACATTTAAGAGGTAGTTCCTTTGCGGTTTTCCATATCTGGCATAGCACTTTTACGCATAAGATTAGAAATCTTCAGTTGATATTTGTATGGTCCCAGACTGTAATCAGGATAAATGTTTGCATCATGTGACTGACTGACAGATCCTCAATAAACTCTCACATTGAAACTCATGGTGGTGTTACGTCAGAATTTAATATGAAATGCTGCAGTTGGAGAAGTTTTATACATAAACTTACTGATTGCTCTGCCTTTGTGCAATTTCACATCACTGTAACCAGGGACTGTCCCATCCTCGTGTGGTTTAATATGCTGCAGTGCCATAAAGATAATGCGCTCACACTCACTTAGTGTCAAAAAACCTTCTCCACCATTAGCAAAACCTTGAAACTCTCCACTCATCTGTAAGCAAAACTCAGCAGAAATTCCACTTATGCGGCGCCTTTTAACTTTCAGTTTCTCAGCACCAATAAGAAGCCGCTTTGTTTCACCTGAAAGGTGCAGTGTGTCACAGTTCTTCAAGGAATTTGGTACCAGCTTGACTTTGAGGTCTGCTCCTCCACTACTAACTGTGGAAAATAAACAGAACAAATTGATGAAACTGTACATGTACCTGTTGCTTGGCCCTTCTTCCTCTTCCATAGACCACTTTCTCTGTTTCTTCAAATGCATTTTCTGATTCCTTTCATCAGTTTATTAATATAATAATTATTAGAATAATAATTTCTCACAAACCACAGATCAAGTAACATTAATTTTGGTATTTAGAATTTGGAGTGAGGTTAACAGACACAAGCCACTTGTTTCCAGCTTTATCATAGATCATCCAATAAAATCAATAAGCCAGAGCCAATGTTCAACTACAACGTAGTAAAGCAAAATAGGCTATTCTGCCTTTTGGCAATTTTTTCATTTTTTTCAACAACAACTTTTCCTTCCTTTGTAATTGCCATCCTCATCTTTCCACAGCCTTTTAAAGAAACTTGAAAACTTCACAACATATCATCTATGTTAAATAATATTATTGCTATGGCTGTATTTTTTTAATTTGGCTGTTGTTCAACAGTTTTCTCCTTGATGTTGCTTTTCACACTGTGCAAAAAAAAGCTGACTTTTGATGATATGGCAACAGATTGTTTGCCCCTGTTGCGATTGATTGGAATAATTATTTTGGTATTGGTCATTTTACAGTCATTTGAAAACCGTTCCATTAACTATTATAGTCTTAGTGCAAAAGTGTGGGCCATATTGCCCCCCCCCTCAAGCTTTTTCGGTGTACGATCATTGAGCAGGTTGTTGACTCGTTATCATTCAGTGAAATCAAGTCATAAAAGGGAGCTCACCTGGAGATCTGATAAGTGCCATAAGCCATTCCTTAGTCTCAGGAGGAGCTTTTGGAGAGAATTCCAACACCACCAGTGTGTCATCTGAATTCTGAGATCTAGCCTCAAATTCTGTCATGCCTACACTAACCTCTGACTCACTACTCATTTTCAAAACTTTTCAATCATCAATTATACCTGAAAATAGAGAAACAATCACATCATGTGCTAATATACTCTCTCTAATGCAGGCTGGGACACAGAATTCCCAAATTCCAAAAAAAGTAGGATATTACCTAAAATCCAAATAATGGACCCTTCTTTTCAGTCATGGAAACATGGTTAATGTTTTATCACATGCAACTCATATTTATTGTAACCCAGGCACACAATGGCATTAAG